>CM067528.1:2142500-2170000 GCA_034509925.1 Hirudinaria manillensis | reverse complement strand
ATTTATTTTATTTTAATTTATTTCCAATTTTCTTCCTTCTTTCTTGCCACCATCTTGGTTTTTGCCGACCTCCGTTGGTAATTTCTGTCGAATGTTTACATTTTCTACTTTTAGATTTCAGTATATTTTGAAGCAATTTTAAGTTAAATATTTGATAATATTATATTTTAATATTAATAATAACGATAATAATAATAATAATAATAATAATAATAATATTACTTATATTTGCCATTTTTCAGGTCCATTTTTTAACCCAGATGCATTTAAAAAAATATATTTTTGATTAAGTTCAGAACAGAATAAAATGTTTATATTATATTTTATAAGTAATGTAATTATTTTAATTTATTCATTTATTCATAACTCAACGGAACGGCATTCACTTCCGGCCTTCGATCGACACGGTATATTTACATTACCTCATTAACATAATCCATTCCTTAACTCGCCATTGGTCTTATAATTAGTATAATATGTTAATATTATAATATAGGATCGTCGAGGTAAACAAGCTTTTAAAATATCCGTCCCTATTATTGCTCCAATGACGCTTCCTTGTTTTCCTTTTATACCCTTCGCTCCATCTTTCCACGTGGATGCTGCCTCTCAGAATCTCAAATAGTAGGTTTATTGTTGTTGTCGTTGTTGTTGTTGTCGTTGTTGTTGTTGTTGTTGTTGTTGTTGTTGTTGTTGTTGTTGTTGTTTTGCCAGGAAAATAGTGATTCCTTTTGTCAGAATAATAGATTTCATCGCTATGGAGCTGATTCATTATTAATTAGGCTGTCAAATAAATATTTTAATACAAAAACAAGCACCAACCAACTCCAATCGAAGTTTAAATAAATAAATAATTAATTAATTAATTAAATGAATAAATAAATAAGTAAGTAAATAAATAAGTAAATAATTAAATAAATAAGTAAATAAATAAATAAGTAAATAAATAAATAATTAAATAAAAAGTTGTTTTCCGAGAAGGCGTCTGCTATTCATTTGATTATATGCACGTGCAAGCCTGAAGCTTCAAAGTCATTATGGATATCCGCCTTGTCGGTGACGTCGGCCAACGACGGAGGTGGAACGCGGGGCAGATTGTCCTTCGTCATGTTTGGAAGGGTGGGTCTCCAGTCGCCGAAGATCGCCGCCAAGAGGAAAAGGACCAAGACTACCAGAGCCGTCACAGCCACCAGGCCCGGATTGGTCTCGAAAAAAGGATCGCCCTGGACTACTCCGGCTATTGTCGTGTCTAGCAGATCGATGGTGATTTTGATTAGGTAGTCTTCGGGTTTGGGGCAATCTCCCGGGTTCGAATTGAGTGTCAGGTTGACGTAAAAGGAGCTGCAGTTTGTAAGGCTGGCGCTATAGGAGTAAAGGTCATCTCCCTCGAGAGCCTCGCCTTCTCCGTTGCACACGGTTTCGACGTGGAGATGCTGGAGCTTTTGATCGAGATTCGACTCGAATGTGTACTTCATGCGGTAGCTTTCTTCCATTCTGAGCTTCTTCACGATATTAATCGAGTCGCTGGTGCAGTGAGGGTTGATTTCCATGCGGATGTTCACATCTCCGTAGAGAAAGGTCATGTTCCTGGAACAGACGAAGTTTACGACCGGGCACCGCTTACGTTCGGTATCCGGCTCGAAACTCTCGCATTCTTCGAGATTCTCTGCCTCGTTGCAATTGAAGTCGAGCGAGTTGTTGGCCAAGACGGCATCGGCGGAAAACGGATTGTCGGAACCCCAGTCGAATCCCAAGTACCTGCACACTAAGTCGGCCACCTCGTCGCTTCTCTCGTTTCTACAGACGTAAACGATACCATCTTCGAAAGGAAATGCCGAAAACGACCAGGGCATGTCAGAGCTGAAGTCGTACAGAGGTTTCCGACTGCAGGAGACCAACACGTGCTTTTGGCAGATCTTTTTGAAGAACCTTTTCTCGAGAATGTCTTGTATCATGATTCCCTTGAGGCTTGCGTCTCCTTTCACGGCGATCCTATCGTGGTAGCCCAACCCTTCGGCATATCCGAGCCTGACGCAGGCCGCTTTCGTATGCCGTCGAAGCCATCCCTTGCTGCAAATCCTAACGAAGCTCCCCTTTTTCGGGTCCTTAACTTCCAAGAAACCGTACCCCGCGGATGACTCCCAGCTCCCATCGGACAGCCTCATCACCACCCTACTGAAATCCAACTCCGCCCTTAGACCCAAGAGGTTAGAAACTACAACTAACAAGCTTCCCGCGTAAATCATTGTTTCTTCGCAGACGTAAACGACGGCGATCATGACGTCAGACGGTTCGACTAAAGACTGCAGAGACTCCTCGTACTTGTGGAACGTCTTTTGAACATAATGATAACAAACGATTTTAATACCAATTAATTGCAACCCGGGAAAAACTATGCAAAATCTAAGATTAAAACTGAACACCTTTAAGAGTCTGAAACTGCTGAAAGACCAACCTACGTCCTAATATTTGGTTTTAGTAGCAGAGCGACCGATTTATATTTGCAGAGAATCAAGTGCCGATAAATAATTTTCGTTTCTTAGTAAAAATCAAACAAAATGAAACAATTCAACCGTAAATTTCAAGCTCCCCCTGGTGCAAAGCGTGCGCCTTTCGAACGTAAACATCTGAGATTAGAGGGACGAGCTGAACACGAAATTCTGTCAAAAATCCAACAGACAATTTTGCAAAAAAGGAGCTGAAAATCGAACAATCAGTGGTCTGTAATTAACAATCAGGCATGCAGTTCAGCAAGGGAATTACTACTATTAATATAATTCATAACTATTAATATTATTATCATTAATATTATTATTACCATTATTGTCTTAATCAATGAATTACAAACTCATGACAAACAAATCGCTTGAAATAAATAAATAACCAGAGAAATAAATTATTAAAAATTTAAATGTAGAAAATATGTGGATTCGAAGGTGAAGGTCTCAAAACTAACCTTGCGGTCATGCGAGCTCAGAGCAAAAAAAATAAAAATAATAAAGAAAAGAAAAAAAGATATTTGGTACGTGAACGATCACAACGTAACAACTAGCAGGTCATTAATATTAATTAGCAATACTAATTAACGTATTTATTATTATTATTAATTAACCCGACCTGACGAGGGAGTCAGACTCGGAATGGACCATGCCTTCCAGGCCTGGAAATTAAAACGATCCACGAACAAAATAAAACGACCGAGCAAAGCGGACCCGAAATAAGAAACCGCAGAGGAATCGATAGAGCATGAATTTCAACTTAATAACAACAACGAAGTGTAGATTTCGATTTAATGACGAGCAAAAATTAGGCGGCCATGTCTAAATTTTAGGCGGCCATTTCTCGATCGACAGATGAGTCAGAATCGGCTAAATTCCCGTCGACGACCTGGCAACGAATTTTCTAACTTCGTTCGAGTTTGGTTTCCACCGACGTCGTCGTCATCGTCACTTACAGTAAACGTAACAAAGGAACGGACGTGAACCGAGAAGGATACGTCCGTGCCCTCGCTCCCCCCTGCGTTCGAGGGCCGAGCGGGCGCGGAGAATCCGCAACGTCGGGCGAGCTCTTTCCTAAGTCGAGACGACTCCGTCCCGGCGAACTTCCTCGACCTCGTTCTCCGGTCGAAGGAGCGCGGGAGGGTTCGGGCCGGGAAGGTCCTCCTTGTCGGGTTCGGACGGACCGACGGACGTCGAGGAATCGCTCCTCTTCTTGGACCTCTTGAGTCCGAACTTGAGGGGAACGTCCCGAGTCGGGCGAGGAAGGAGGTCCGCGGTCGGACTCTCGAGGACCTGGATGAGGAGGATGCAAAAGCATTGCAAAGAGGACTTTGTCATAACACGTGTCTTAATGATAAATTAATAAATTGTCGGAAACGACGGAAACCATGTCGTTTACCTGCATGCACGACTTGTAAGTTTCTTCGGTACTCGCGATTTTGCCTGCAACGAATGGACACAAAGATGGAGAACCGTCACGGATCGTAAACAATGTGTCATACAAAATGGGTTTTCAAAATCTCACCAGAGGTCAGGTTGAAGGAGCGTCCCTTTATGGTATCCTTGGCAGGCGGGGACCACCAGTTCAACAGGGAACTAACAAGTGGAACCTGTCTCAGGAGACCCTGATGAAAATCGTGCAATTATTATTATTTTTATTATTGTTGTTATTATTATTACTATTATTATTATCATCACCACCATCACAAATACGACGTTTAATTCACATCAATGCCAAATATTTATTATTTAAATGTTATTAGTAAAAATTTGTCACCAAATTGCATTTTCATGACGTCCATTTCCATTATGAACAGAACTTATAGAACTATCATCATCATCACCACCACCTTCATCATCACCATCACCACCTTCATCATCATCATCATAAATAAATAATATTAAATATTTAAATCATTTCAAGTTCTGAGTTCTTTTTTTTTGCTCCACCATCACGTTGCTACCATCGTCTCCATGACGACCGTCTCCATGGCAACCTTCACCTCGATGACTCACCTCCTGCAAAAGCTTCTCCTTGTTCTCCTTTTCCAAGTCCTCAGCAGCCTGCTCGATGCCCTTCTTCACGACGTTTGCCATGGTCTCCAGGTACTGTTTTGCATTAAGAATTTACAATCACCATCGTTATCATCATCATTATTATCATCATCATCATTGAAATCTGTTTGAGTAAAATTAACTTAAGCAATTCCACTTCTGGTTCTTTCAACCAAAGTTACTAAATTACTTAAAAATTATTATATTATTAAAAAGCTAAAATTAGTTATTAATAGACACGATCCATCGACTTAGATATTCTATGTTCATGACCCCAACCTTGGATGATTCCTCCACCTCCTTTCCTGTCTTCAGGACGACTGCTATCAACTCCTCCAGGTCCGTGTCGTGGGTCACCAGGCCGAACCTTATGCAGTTCACGCCGGTCTCTGTCACCCCTGGACATCATCGTCATCATCATCATCATTGCCATGTCAAACTATTATCATCACTCAAGTTGATGTCGGTTATGTCATCACCCAAAAAAGCGTTTTTGTTATTTCTCAATTAGTGTGAAATTAATACTCAATGAAATTTTTATACATAAATGTATAAACACTTTTTACATAACATTCTAAAATTTGAGTAAATTTTGTGAAATATAACATGAGTTACCATAAAAAAATCACTTTTTCCTATCTATAATGAGCGGACTGTATAACCTTTGACATCATAACCTCAATGGCAACCGAGGGTCCTTCTTACCGAGAGAGAAGGCGGAGTCCGAGGATTTCAGGTGTTGAACGATCTGCTGGTTGAGGGCATTGACTTCGATCTTCCCCTCCTCCGACAGATTGTCCGCGCAACCCAGCAGTCCGTCGGGCACGTACCTGAATGACATTTAAAAAAAAATGTTAAAGAAGATTTTTTTTAATTTGTTAAAAATTCCTGCCACTCTAAATAAAATCAGAGAATTAAAACTCAAGAACAATAAAATCATATGTCCAATGAAAGCCTCACCTGACCGCTCCAAGCCCCGCCCACGTCTGAAGGTGGACCAATCTCAGGTTGTCCTGGTCTGTCACGATCTCTTTGAACTCTGGCCGCATGGTGACCGTGGCATCGACGATCTTGATGTGCTGCTCCAGAGAATCAAGGAATTGTTCCAGATCCTCCTTCATGACATCCATGAGAGACCCCGAATTGACAGCTGTATGATGACCAATCAGATGAAAGAGCATAAATTATGAAAGACCAATCAAATTTAAGATGTAGTAAGTTGGTTTTTCAGTAGCAGAAATCACTAAAAAATACACATATAACAACAACAACAACAACAACAACAACAACAATAATGTGTGGTGATAATTGGTAAGTTCAAAAAGGTCAGCATGCAAATGCTTCTCGATAATGACAACTCTACAAAGTAAAACCTGGCGGCAAAAATGAGCAGACGACAAACTGACCCACGCTGGTCTCCAGGGGTGCATAACGCACGCACATCCCCACACCTTCCACTTCCACTGCCGACACGTGAATCTCTGGAACCGTGTTCTTCAGCATGTCAGTCAGCTGTTCAGATTGTCATCATTACCGTCATCATCATCGTTGTCAGGGTGATCCAATCATAAGAGATAATAATAATAATAATAATAGTAATAATAATAATAATAATAATAATAATGATAATGAGTTTCATGAATATTCATTCCTTATTTAATACCCTCATCAGAATAAATGTAGTCAAACTAGTCACACCAATTAGAGATGCTTATGACATGCCAAGATGCTTATGAAAATAATTACCATAAACCTTTAATTTAGAATGTAATTATACTGAGAAGGTAAATTATATGGCAAGCTAGTAATTATAAGACTAATTATAATGCATCTAGGTCGAGCCAGTGACCGACCCAGATGTTGAGAGTATCGCAGTAGGGGTCCCTCTTTCCGAACGAGAGCTTCTGAGTCTTCATGTCTCCTTCTGCCTTCTCCTCGTTCGATTGGTCGGAAGGAACTGTTGATATGTAAACACATCGTGCAAGCATATCATGCAAGCGATAAGATAGGAACCGGTTTATCGGCACGAGTGTGAGTCGTGGAATTTAATTAAACAGGGTTAATTAATCAATTTTATTACAAAAAAATAATAACAACAACAACAGCAGCATAAAAGTATATATAAAGTCAATGTTTGTATGGTGTCAGAGGTGCCTGAGTATTATTATCAAGTATTATTACACGAATATTATTTAAAATCATTCAAAACTAGTCAAATTTTTCAACGGAAATACCTGATTTCATTTGGTACTTGAAAATGACGCTGGGACTTTCCATGTCGAACACGACCTGGGAGGGCAAAGGTCGATTTTCAAACGAAAAGGAATGAATCGAAAAGCAACGGATCATTGCAAACCGCATCCTGCCGAAGGTTTGCGCTTTCTCCGACAGGAGGGGGGCGTTGGAAAGGTCTCGCAAGAGATGCGGACTCGTTCGGAAGTAAATCGACGGCAATTAGTAATAGGTAATTGACAGCAACTGCACCGAGCGACTCACCAATTCGTTCTCGAGTCTGATCGTCTGCAGCTTCTCATAAATGGTTTTGGCCTGTTGGAAGTCGATTTCAGGATAGAATTTGGAAATTAAAAATTAATCATTTTCTAATTAAACGATTTTGCAAAACACGAACTAATGCAAATCAATCGCTGCATCGGTTACGGGATCAAACGGATTCGATGGATTCAAACAACGGATTCTGTCGATCCGAGTGCAAATCGATTTCACGCCGGGACTCTCACGAGCCTCGAGTGCAAAACTCATCGACCGATGTTTCGCACGAACGAATGAACGAGTGACGTGTGAAAACAAAATCGATAAAAATTTTTAATCGTTATTAAAACAAATTAATTCTCAATCTAGCCAATCAATCTGGTCATCAGAAATAAATAACAAAATTAAAATGTCAATAAACAAAAAGGTCCTAAATCATTATCATCATCATCATCAAGAATGATTCCTACCAGGTAGGTGTGGAATTGGAGCCTGGCAACAATCTTGCTGTGTCCAAGAGAGAGCATGCAGAGCCAGAGAGAGATGCAGTTCAGTTTGAATCTGACGTTGAAAGTGCTCAGTCCGACCAGTCGCGTGAGCACCACGTCCGGAGACCGGAACAGGGTCTGAACGAGGGAGCGAACGAGAAGAATGGATGAAAAAAAAAGAAGAGTGAGAACATATGTGCACCCACGCACGAACGCACGTGTATTTGCATTCGAGTGTCAATCTGCTGGACGACGGTTTATAAGAGTCGGTTCCCTTCCCACATAATAAGCACACTTGTCGATGGATGTCGTTGTTATACGAAGAATATTATTTATTATTGTGATTAAATAATATAATTCAATTAAATCGAGATCATGCTAGCAATCATTGGGATTATCATCAATGTTGTCGTCTTTATCATCAATGTCTTCATTATCATCAATGTTGTCATCATCATCATCATCATCATCAACTTTACTGACCACAAAAGGTAGAGAAGGAAGAACAAGCCACGCAGCCATGTTGAGGGTCATGCTGTTGCACAGGGTTGCCGAGTCCAAGCAGGAAGGATGCGAGGACAGGGGTAACATGGAAAGACCGCTCCTAAAGCATGGACTCAGTATTATTAAACATGACAATCAAAGCTGTTATTACTAAATATATTATCATATCATTACTAACATTGTTTAGTTAACGAGTTCAACTAAGGACAACACTGGGTGGCATAACATGAATATTCATGTGGATAATAAATATTCATTTAAATTCCAAACACACCCTTCCAGGTGGAGCCATAAATCATGGAGTTTTGCAATCTCGTGCAGTTCTGCCAGGTCGTCACACCTGCCCAACAGGGGTGTACCTGGTTGTAAAAAAAAAAACAAACATGAAACTATAAATTAAATAACCACAGATTAAAATTATAGTTAAACATAATAATTGGATAAATACAATTATGGCAGAATTTACAGACACAATGGAAAAAGTATATCACAATAATTTTTTTTTTTTTTAAATAAAAAATAAATGAATAAAAAAAAACACTCCCCGACCGGCGCAAGCGATGACGACCGTCGGGGTTTTCCCGGCCGTGAGGTCGTCCTCGATCATCTTCCTCAGGACCTTCAAGTCCATGTGGCCAAAGTGGCAAGGCACGACAGAGAGGCTGCTGAGGGGCAGACCGACCTGGGGTAAGGAGTCGACAGGTCGATGATGGAGGCGATGGCAAGCATCGCTTTTAGGCGATTCATGACGTTTGGGTTGTGACGCAGGACAGAGGAAGCATTACATGATTGTGTTTAATCAATTTAAATGGTTGTACTGTGGTATAACTTGTAATAGAATTAATTACTCTTTTGATTAAAGAAGCAAATTAAAATTTAAGAAGCAGGTCATAATTGTCATAATCACAGTCATCGGCATTTTCTAATCGTAACATTCTAAGCCGATCATTCTTTAACCATTTGATGATGATGATCTTCGAGCAGGCAGTGACACCTTCATTTGCATAAATTTGAATTAAATCATTCTGACTCAAAACACGGCGAGGCGAATCCCGCCGGTTTCGATCTCTTGCGAATAAATCATGCAAATCGGCCTCTCGAACCAATGCCATTGGACGAAAGAGAGGAAACGAAGTCGAAACATCCGACAAATCTCTCTTCGATTATTAAAGGCAGACCTGGTGGCAGACGTATTGGCCGAGGTTATGCTTCGTCGACGAACTGATGTAAACCACGGGGGTCCTCGAGTACAGGGCTTCGTAGCCGTCCGTGGAATACCTCGGGAACTTCTTGTGGAGAGCCAATTGGCAGATCTTTATCAGTCCCTCCTTCTCTTCTTCGTGGAAGTGGGCAGCGGAATCTGGAAATCTGGAAAGTTCGAACGTTCCGGTCACGCGACTTTTAACTCGCACGGATGCAAATCTCTCTTGACTGGATTATATATGCCTTTAAAGTAACATTCCATTAAATAATGCAAACAATGACTCTGGCATTAAAATGGTGTTAAAGCTGTGGTTTTTTTAAATATATTAACTGGATCCATCTACTTTTAAACTGTGAAACTAACCTTGACAGTAGGCAATAACATGATTAACTTTAACACTCTTTAAAAAATTTTTATACCAAACTACGATCTGCTCTGCAAATTGATTCTGATTTTTCAACCGATACTCTCAATATTAAATAACTTTCTAAATATTATTTATAAATAACTGCTGTCATGCAGACAATAAAAACCTCTTTCTTAGTGCATTCATTGTTTCTTAAAGCCAAAGAGCATTAACTCATCTCTCATAAATTCAAACTCTCAACAACTAGTACTGATACAAAAATGCAAACAATTATTATAATGCACGAGCAAATGGCGAGCTAAGAATGTCCTATTCATAGATGGTCTTAAGAGCTGTAATCATTGAAGCATTCAACTATGCAGATTCTATCTCATCATCATCATCATCATCATTAATGCCAATCAATGTTCATCCATGTTCATCTGTGTGACCCCATTCCACCATGCATCTGTCCGTCCGTCCGTCCATCCATCCATCCACCCATCCATCCATCCACCCATCCATCCACCCACCCACCCACCCATCCATCCACCCATCCATCCATCCAACCAACCAACCAACCAACCAACCAGTGCATGTCGATTTTAAAAAATGTCATCGAACCTGAAAATCTTGGAAGTCCAGGTGGACACGTCCGTCACGATGCGAGTCGCGAGGTGTTTGAGGTGAGCAGACTCCAGGACGGACACGTAGGCTCCCAGACTGTGACCGACCACGGACAGAGCAGACGTAGGATCGATGTCGTGCAGATTTGCAGGACTGGGGGGACGTTTAAAATGAATTTCAATGGAAAATAATCAAAAAATAAAAGCAACATTCCGAATCTAGAATTTCTTTATTTCCACATGGCATACGTAGGTGCCATGACGTGGTCTTGTTATAATCAACTTTTTAAGCTAACACGAGCTCCGTTATGCGTTCCTGATCCGGTTCGTACTTCTCAAAGTGAATGAGATTCTCGATGTGCTCCACCGTCTCCTTCAGTCCTCTGCCGCTAAAAATGAGAGAGAGGAGTCATCTTTTTTTTATTATTCGAATAAATATACAAATTCACTGAAAATGTTAAAAATTTCAGTCCAATTTTTACCATCCCTGGAGAAGAGTCGGGACTTGTTCCGTCAGACTCCTGGCCTCGTTGTTTTCCAATATTATGTCGCTGAAAGTTTATTCACTGCATTCATATTTTGTCACAATGCATTTAGACAAGTCTTGGATGAATTATAATTAATGCATAATGGAGAGAATTTAAAAGCCTTTCTTTAATTGCTCCACCATTTATAAATCGCTGCTACCCATGAGGCCTTGCCAGGGGCAAATTAGGTTGAAAATTGCCATGGCAAATTATGGCTGCTGGCATTATGCAACCCACTTTGGACAACCTGCATGCTTTCAGGCACTTTGAATAAACAAAAGTGAATTTCAACACGATCAAGTACTTGGCAATATCTTCAGCAATATCATTGTTCTTTCCAGGTGAATCATCCAGTAGTAACAGGAGGGGGTTCGTCAAATACTAGTAAACCAATTGTAAATTCTTATAAATTTTAAATTAATATTTGCATATTAATGTCTGCAGGTATTTAGAAGAAAATGCCCGAGACAAGTGGAGCACTCTGTAACAATTTGAACTACTCTGACATGACTTTATAAACCTTACTAAACCAGTTTCTTCAAGAGTGGTGTGCAAACATAAACAAAGTTTAACCATCTTTTATTAACAAGTACAAGCAAAATATTTCTTTATGTAATAATTGACACCCATTACAGTCTCATAATAAAGCTTGTGCTCCACCAGGCATTTAGCAAAACACACCGCTCACTTTATAAAATGGAATGCTTGATTTATCCGTTTTGGATTCAGTCTCGTCATCTGGATCATTTTCCCTGTAATCATTTTTACCTTCTCCAACATCAGAACTTTTAGTAGCTAAATCCAAATTATTGCAATTATTGACACTTTTAATATTTTGGCCATCAGTGGACAAATGATGTTCGCCGACAGACGACATCTCCTTCGTTTCTATATCCGAAGAACCGGCTTGTTTTTGGTAATCATCAGCCATATTAACACGCAAGCAACACAGATATCGGGAATTTTATGTGTTGTTCAAACGTTATGTGATTTATGCAGTTAAACTGCCTTTTAGGTAAAAATTATAATTTACTATAACAATTTAGTAGCAGTTGTTTTTGACATTTTAAAAACTTTGTAAATGTATCCATGATACTTTTCAAATCTGATTATTAATACTAACAATGTATAATTAATACTGCAATAATTTTGTGAATAGTATTACGATAAGAAATGAACTTTTGGAATTCTGTCCTTCGGAAAAGTTGTTATTTTTCTTCGTGCAAGATGGCTTCGTCCTTGGTGCGCTTGGCCCTGGCAAAAAATTGTTTTCCTGTTATAAGGAGTGCTATTTTTTCAACTGCTTTTCCTGCGTCAAAGAAGGCAATCTTTCCAACCAATGTTTCTGCTTTGAAATCATCATTTTGGACGCCAAGAAGATTTATTTCGACTACTGGTCAACAGAAAGATTCTGTCACCACCTTAAATGATGCTCAAGTACAAAAACAAGAAAAAGTAGAAAGTCTCGAGGACAAAGAGGAGGTTGAAACCATTTGTTGGTTTATCTCATGGATTGTTTGCAATTAATTTAACCTGAATGTTTGCAGAACTGGATCCCTTTTGGATATGATCACTCTGATAGAGACCATGATGAATTTACCCATCATTTTCTTATGTTTGGAGGAATTATGACTATGTGCTGGATATTTTTCATTTTGGCTTATTACCCAGATTACAGGTTTGGAACATTGGTATTTCCTAGGATGTTTTAGGCCATATTAAAAGAAATTCCACTACATTCCTTATGTTACATGCCATATATTAATATCTCAACTGCAGTCTATAAAAATTTAAATTTAGATGACATACTTATGGTAATTGCATTTGTTGTGCTCTGTTTATCTGATGTGTTTGGTGATTTCAATATTCTGTTGTTTTTGTAAAAATTGTTGTGATTTTATGGAGATGGATGCAGAAACGCCTGAAAAATATGAGTCAACAATTCGTTTGTTTTTGCAACGTGACCTTTAATTAACTTCAAATGATTAAATTTTTGCTTATTTTTTCTATTATAGATTGATATCTTATTGTATCTATTTAATTTTTTTTTTATTATACTATTTGTTGCAACTTTTCTGCAGAGACATATCTTGGGCTCAAAGGGAAGCTTATCTGGAATTAGAAAGGAGAGAAAAGGCAGGTCTGCCACTGATCAGCAGGGACCTCATTGATCCTTCCAAGATTGTTCTTCCTTCAGAGGAAGAGCTTGGAGATTATGAAATTATTGTCTAAAAATAACCCCTTAGTATGTAGCAGGAATGCTTTTGAATGATTGGAATAAATTGTGTTTTGGAGAGCTTTTTTCACACGTGGAGACTAAATTATATCAGCAGTTTTTTTTTTTTGCTTGGGAAGGATTGTAATTATTTTGAAACAACGTGATTGTGAACTGGTACCAAATAGTGTACGAAGTTACACTTAGATAGCGGGATCAAGGTGTTGGAGAGTGGGCAATGCCCACTGGGCATGTCGGGCGGACGGGTTTGGATGGGTTGGTGGGTGGTGATGTTTTGAGCGCTTTTGTTAGCAGACAAATTATTAAATTGATTGCAGTAAGTCAGATTGAAAATTTTAGGAAATAATTTTTAGGCGTACTATAAAGCTGAAATTATGGAACACTTAAAAGTGAGAGCAAATTAACTGCTAAAAAAGTAAACAAGTTTTTGTACTGGGTGATCGCTGCGAGTGGGCCAGATGTAATTAGTTTCAACGATGGCCAAGGAAATTCAATTTAGTTATTCTGGAATATTTCCGAAAGAAGCCAGCAACAGCACGGATGGTGATTCAATTGTTGATATAGTCGAAGGTAAAGAACCAGGTTGCTGTAGGGATTCAATAATAGTTGCTGGCGACTCCTACGATGACATTGCGAGTTTTATTAATCCGGTTAAAAGGTCTGACAAAATAGATGATGATGATGATGATGTGGCCGATGAAGACAGGCTTATAAATATTCTAAGAGAAAAAAGGCCAGGCAGCAGAACAGTTTCGGGCAAAGTAACAATTATTGATGATCAACTGAACGAAATCAGTTTGGGGGAACCAGTTCCTGAGAGTTCTACTGCCAACAGCAACAGTTTTGCAGCAGTGGAAGAACTGGAAGTAGGATGTAGTTCTGATGGTCAACAAAGGTCTCTTCCTCTGACTGCCCACAATGAAGACAGAAATAGTGTAAGCACATTCACTTCATTACCTGTAATTTCATGGTTAGTAGATTCTGATTGAATTACTAATATTTCCCTCGAGTGATTACTTTTGCCGAGGGAGGGGATTGTGATTAATGCCCTGTTGTTTGTCATTGGTTCTTGTCAGAGAAATGTGTTTATTTATTTTTTCTGTGACTCATAAAAGATCCCTTTGAAGGTCTCTGCTGCAGATTTTTCGGGTCCAGATTGGCATTGCGAGGAGTGGCGTCAGCACAGGAAACATGTCTTCATCCTCAGTTGTTCAGGAAAGCCAATATATACGAGGTAATTTTCTAAGTGTTGCGGGTCATTGCAGCCATTTTTACACATTTTAATCATATATTTATAATAATAAATAAACAATTTCTCAATAAATTAATTTATATCTTTATATTCTCTGTCATAAGATTATTCAGCAATTTTGCAGTATCAAACCTCCCTTCTCAGCTAAGGACTTCGGTGTAAGATAAAAATTTCTCTGAAATGTCATCTCAAAGGGTAATTTCATTGGAACGTTCAGATACGGAGATGCAGATCAACAAGCCAGCCTGTTTGGCACGCTCCTGACGCTGTCTCAATTCCTACAGCATTCGCAAAACAACCAGTCGAACAAAGACGTCTTGCGGTGCGTCTTTGCCGGCCCTCGGAGGATCGTCTTCGTCCCCAGCGACCTCATGGTGATGGTGATCGTGAGTCATTCCGCACCGGGTCAACTTGCCGAACCGACGCACTCGCTCGTCTTGCAGCTGACATACGTGTACAACCAGGTGAGTAATCGCTCTTTGCACCTGTTCCTTGTTATTGAGGGGGGCTTAATGCAATCTCACCAATGATGCATTGAAAACATCGACGTATGTGTGTTGATTTATGTTTTATCTTTTTTCGTGATCTTTAATTTAATATGATGTTTAATTTTTATCTTCTTCACTTAATTTGCAATTATTAATTGCGATTAATCCATAAACTTTGACTTTTCAAGAATTCAAGTGAAAATGTCATTAAATCAGATTTTTAAAAAATCACCAAATCGTTCTTGATCCTCGGTCTATACTTGCACAGATTGTGAGCGTTTTATCTCTGAGCCGATTGAAGGCCGTCTACGAACAAAGGCCGAACTTTGACCTGAGAAGACTCCTGTCGGGGTCAGAAAAGTTCATCGACAGTCTCCTGAAGGTCATGGACACGGATCCCGGTTTCCTCCTCTGTTCCGTCAAATGTCTACCTCTCGAAAACTCCGTCAGGGAGTCCGTAGCGCAGAACATCTTTGCGCACACGAAGATTAAGGTTGGCGTCCTTTTGCATGATGCGAAACATTTGCTTATGCAGAGATGAGCTGAAAATTAATTAATTACTCTTAATTATTAATTAATTATAATTAATTACTTCTAATTAATTATTAATTAAGACCTATGCTGAGTAGACGTGAGTCATATTTGAGTTCCCCCAATATTAAACAAAGACATTGTGGATGCTTCTCCAGAGAATCTGATGTTGAATGCATGGTCAAAGTTATTTTCAATTGATTTATATATTGATAATATATATATTTATTATATATATATTTAAATTAATAACCCAGTTATTTTGTCAATTATTAGGACCTGGTATTTGCTGTCCTCATAACAGGGGGCCAACTGGTGGCTCTGGTGAGAATGAAACAGTTCCTCCTTCATCCAATCGACCTTCACATTCTCTTCAACCTCGTCGACTCCTCTGAATCCTTCAAGCAGGCCGAATCCTGGACTCCGGTCTGCCTGCCAAAGTTTGACCCAAAGTGAGTAGCTCGCTTTTATGAAAAGCGGACGACGATTGCGACTTAAAATGACTGAATAATGTGATGACGAATGCTTATCGTACGTCCTGAAGCAATTATCGTCGCACGTGTCTCCTATCGATGCGAGCGATCGATCATCAATTCCGCTGTTTTTATTCAGCGGTTACCTGCATTGTCACATATCCTACCTGGACGATGACTATCAGGTGTGCCTTCTCCTGCTCTCGGTCAACAAAGACACGTTTTATACCTTGTCAGAATGCAGAAAGAGAATCAGAGAGGTGACGTCTCAAACTCATTACACTTTTACTAATTGTACTAACTCTATTCTGTCATTAACAAACTACCTACATTTATTTTGTCATGCTTATTAATATGTTCTTCAATTATAAATTACAAACCACCTCACCACCTGTCCGCATAAAATAATTTTTTTTCTTTGTTTTGAAATCACACTCAACCTATGGTTTTTTGTCACTTTGTTGTCCTGCCATTTACAAAAACCTATCGTCATCGTCATCATCATCACCATTATTATTGTTATTATCATTATTATTATTATTATTAATATTGATGGTTGTTATTTAATATTATCTACTATGGCCTTAATAATGACGTCCTTCCCTTCATCTGGTAACAGAGGCTGATAAAAAGCAACTCTCTCCAGTCCATCAAGCAGGCTCTGACGTGCAAGATCAAGGACTCCGGCATTCCGGAGCTGCTGCACTTCATCTACAAGGCCAGAAGCACCGGGCAGTTCATCGAGTCCGACCACGCGTGTCCCTACGACAAGGAGGAGGAGAGGGAACGACTCTTTTCCATATTCAGGTACGTCTTCTGCCTCATGCACACTCCAGGACGTCGGCTCAAGATCTACTATCACTCCGGAGACAAGGAAACCGTCCTGGGATGGGTGAGTGCCGAGTTCGTGATGATTCACCGGCGACCCGCTTTCGTCCGGGTATCTTGAGGAGGGGGGGACATTTCCCACTCAGAACTTTAATATTCCCCGCAAAACCAGTAGACATACCCTCTGGTCTCTGGGCAAATTCCGAATAATATATTCGGTTTATATTTTTTCTTTTTAGAAATATCCCTTTAATATTAAATTTCCTCCCAACATAAATGTCTGGTTTGAAAGCTGGCCTTTGATAAGTTATTTGTTATCAATGTGTTGAATTGTCTTAATCATTTATTTATTTATTATATTTATTTATATAACATATAAGCATTAATTTCTGGCACAAATTGCAATTGGGCTTATAGCCAAGATCCCTCGACGGATTTAAAGCAAAAGAATTGAGTCAAGGACATGAAGTCCGTCATGTGTTTTTTTTGTCCTCCGCTCAGATAACCAGCGGCTTCGAACTATTCGCCGTCTTCGGTCCGTTCACGTCCAAGAATTCTGCCATCCAACTGGTCAACAAACTACTCAAGTGGATCAAAAAGGAAGAAAACAAGTTTTTCATTCTCAACTCGCACACCTTCTGAAGTCGTCGCGAGTCGTCACGAGTCGTAAGTCGTCGCGAGGCTTCCGAGAAAAGTCGGGCACGCGAGGAACGTACCCGGTCCCCGGAGAACAAGATTCGTATTTATTCCTCCATTTCTCTCTCTTGTGACAGAATCCTCGGTTTTTTTCTTTTCGAGCGGTTTAGGAATTTTACAAATCTCCCGACGTAAAAACTCACGTATTTTACGTAAATTTCCGCGACAAGCTTCCGTTCGTGCGATTGTAAATAAATCGTAGCCATTGCAGTCTTTAAGATCGTCTCGAACTCCTTATTAGCAGAGGTCGTCCAGTGTATCTGCGTCTGTATCTTGACTTTGTATCATTCGTTTGTTGATCGGTTGGTTTTTAATCTTCCTTGACCAGGAATTGAACCCGGGATTTAGAAATCGTTTTCAGGACGGGGTTGGGATTAGGATTGTCGTGGTTGTTGCATATTCATTTGCTGACTTCATTGACACAACACGTTGTGATAGGTAACAATAACAGAGATATAATAATAATAATAATAGTCAGCTTGTATTTACAATCAGAATGTTCACGTGCTGCTGACAGCAGACTGCTGGGTATTTCCTACAACCTGCAATTAGCATGAGTATCAATCTGATGGATCGACCAATTAACATATCATTAACATCTCATTAACATTAAAACCTGGATGGTCAGCTTCCTCCTCAGGGATTTGTCCAACGGGATGATTTGGTAGCAGAAGCACTTGAGTTCATTCAGACTCAGGTCTTCCAGGTGTTCTAACTATTATTATAACTATGAATTATTGAATTAATTGAATAACATAAATAATAATTAATTAATAATAGCGTTGACCCAGAAAATATTTTAGGCATATTTTATGATAATGAGATGAGCTGATGATGGCTGACCTCTCTAATGTGCCTCTCGAAAAGATATTCATGGTTGACAATTTCATCCCAATGCCTCACCACCTGCCCACCCAGGGTACCGTCACCACCCTCCCTTGAGCTGCTCATCAGGTATTTCTGGAATATAATGAATATTATTAGATGGCTCGATTAACATTCATGATCTCCGAAGGGCTGTCTCCCATGTCACCGCTGTTAGCATTATTATTACTATGTATTGTATTATTGTCATTATTATTATTAATATTATTTATTTTTATTGGCATTAGTATCATCAATATTGTAGTTATAATTATTATCATCATCACCACCATCGTCGTCGTCGTCGTCGTCAACATACTCACAACCGACTCGAATTCATCTTCTGTCATGTCCATGATCTTGTTGTAGAAACCGCTCAGGAACTCCTCGATGTGATCGTCCAGTTGTTTCATCCTGGTTGTAATGAAGTGATGATGATGATGACGATGATGATGATGATGACAACGACGACGAGGATGACGACCATTCTGTGGTGGGTGTGATGCAGTAGCGTAAGGCTGTTCCCAGATTGATTTTGTTCATTTAATATTTTATTTTAAGATTTATAAAATAAATAAATTAAAGTTTTATTTTACTTTTTAATTGGACGGAAAAGCGATGAATAATAATAATAATAATAATAATTAATGAACGAGAAGAGCTAATAAATATTCAGGCATTACGTGAACTTGTTGGACTGTGAGCAGACGGTGATGGTGAAGCCGACGACTCCGAAGACGAAGCTGACGGTCGAACTGACGCTGTAGCCGAGCTGCTTCTTCGTTCTTAGCTCCTCGAAACATGGCTCCTCCATCAGCAACTTCCGGTGGATTAGAAAAAAATATAAATTAAAATAAAAAAAATATGGCTGCTAATTGGGTATTAATTGATGGATATTGTCTGGAATAAATTTATACCCGATGGCATAATAACTTAGTGACAGCGTCAATAACTATAAGAATAATAATAATAATAATAATACCTTATTATAACATTGACATCGACGACGACCAAGTTGATACTGCTGAAGCAATTACACACACACTCGTACTCTCACATGCAAATTCTACTCATATAGCCTCGTGCCCAAATACATACCCTAGTACACAAGCAGACAGACAGACAGACAGACAGACAGACAGACAGACAGACAGACAAAACACAGACAAAAAACACACACACACAACGAGACACTGAGACACACCACCAGCATCTCGTTCAGGAGCTGTTCCCTCATTGGAACCAATCCCTTTTGATAATAGTTGGCGATGACGCAATTGTTGTCCTGTTGATTCCTGTTCGGACACGCAAGGACGGTGCTTCCGGGCAGGATTTCCGTTATGAACACCTGTACAGGTGAGGCGAAGAAGACAGGTGAAAGGGTGAAGGTTAAAGGTCAAGTTTGTGCAAGCCGCTGCGCGACGAGAGCGCGAACCACGAAAGCAATCTAATGCTAAGCAAGGGTAAACAAGCGGCTACTGAACATTTTATTCAGCCCTGAACAATCCGTAAGATCACATCAACCATCTACCTCATCTAATATTTTAGGTCCTCCATTGGGTCAGGGATCACCCTAGGACCATCGCAATAATAAAATTATTAATAAATAATAATTTAATAAAATTGTTCGAGAAAAAAAGAAATTCTAAGAGTTAGAAATGAGCTATTGTCTTTTAGTCCGTTTGCGGTTCCATCCTCGTTTCCTCCATGTGCTGGACTTCCATATCTTCCAGATCCGATATGACTCTGACATTGTCTTGATTGACAACCACATGAGAAGTCGCCTTGAGACACCATGCTGTCTCCAAACCTTCCACGATTCCGCCGAGATGGCTCCTCTCCAGTTCGCCACGAAAGCTGTGATCGATCCCTCCTGTTCTCCAGTGACGCCAGATGGATTGTTTTGCTTCATCCACTGGTTGATGTCTGGCGTGTTATACTTGTCGACCTTGAACCTATGGAAGTAGTTCAGGTCGAACGTGTCAGCAATCACCGCCGCATCGCAAACCATATATCGCGACCCGTGCCACGCACAGAGGTCGGGAATTCTTGTCCCATTCCGCGTTGGAATTCGTGGCTCTAACTTCACGATGTAGCCTCTTCTTTCGAGGTGGGCTGCTAGCATACGGACGAGGGCATCGTGTCTGAGGTGACGAGGGCCATTCGTTCTATGACAGTTTTGAATGATGTGGCCCAGTGATTCTGTCACACCGCAACCGGCATCGCAGGATGTGTCGGCAACTGGGCATCTCCTTGCCGAACGCAGCTTGTTCTGTAAGACGCCGGCGCGGACCTTCACGCATTGCAGAAATTGTTTATTTGGATTCTGTTGACACCATCGACCAGCCACTCGCTAGGTACCACACCGTCGACAAAGGACCTCAATCTGTAACCATCCACCGTTTTGTACTCACTGTTCGGCAGTTGCCGGGCGCCGTGATTTCGACGATTCCGTTCCAGTGTCCTTCAACTGCGGCCGTCCAAATCTTCTGACTTCTCCCATAACTGCTGTGTTTTGGCGCAGAACGTCCATGATGAAGCCGTCGTTATTCAGCTTGGCCTGCTGTAAGACTTTTGTCAGTCTTCGGATTCTTATCTTGGGTATCCAGCGTCGTAGCTGGAGAACCCCCAGTCCACCGAACCTGACAGGGGCGTGCAGATACGCATCTGTTGCGTCTTTCGGCAATCGTAGCCAACCCTGCACCGACTTTCTGATTGCGATGTCGGCCGCGTTGAGGGCTCTGAGGGAAACTTTCTCGAATGTTAGGTGACGTACCAAACTTGGTAACAAGTGGGTTTTTAGGATGTAGAGCCTTTGGCAGTGAGTAAGCGGAGCACGTGATATTGAGTGGAGGCCCTTCTGAATCCTGTCCCCGAGTGTTACGTATTTCATCTTTGGTCCTATCTGCACTCCGAGATACTTGTACGCTCCTGCTATGCTGAGAGCCTTGACTTCTTTCTCTTGCAATTTTAGGTATGGCGAGGGGTTCACCACCCACAGTTTCTTCCTACTGACCACTTCTGTTCTCATCGATGCGCATTTGTCTGGATTTATGACCAGACCAACCTTTGCCAATTCCGATTCCAGCTGGCCCGTCATGGCCACCATTCCAACGTCTGTCGACGACATCAAAACGAGATCATCCGCAAAGGCTATGTAATTACACATCTCTTTCGACTCGTTACCCGCGGAGATTCCAATCGAACTGTCAATGGCGCTCATGCACATGTCAACTACCGCGTTGAAGAGCATTGGAGACATTGGGTCTCCCTGTCTCACTCCTCTACGAACAGAAATGGCCTCGCTGAGTTTTCCTCCCATCCTCATGTACACTTTGCTGTCGCTGTACAGATTAATGAGGTAAGTGATCAGCGTTGTCGGTGTGCCGAGACGACGGGCAGCTCTGATTATGGATTGATGACTCACAGAATCAAACGCCTTTGCCACGTCGATGAAAGTCAAGTTCAGCTTTTTCCTTTCTAGTCTCTTTTTCTCGATGAGTGCCTTGATGAGCCAAAGGTTGTTTCCGAGACCGTCGCCGTGCCTGGAGGCTTTTTGTCGTGCCGACAAAGGCCAGAAGAGCAGCATTCTCCGATTTAGAATCCGATGGAAGAGTCGGCTCATAATCGGTCCAACTGTTATCGGCCTGAACTCGCTCGGAGAGCGCACCTCCTTGGCCTTCGGGATGCAGCTAACGACTCCTTCCTTGAATGGTGAGGGAGGCAGACCAGAAAAAAGCCACAGGGTCATGTGCACGGCAAGATCGATGAATTTGATCCCGTCGAGATTTTTCTTTCGCATTCCGTCCAAACCTGGAGCGGAATCTTTCAGACCTTTCACAGCAGTTTTCACTTCGGCGCATGTTATTGGGACGTCCAGGTCATGACAGAGTCCTGTAGTCGGTGTTACCGGGCGGTCGTCCGTGACTGATTCGCTTGAAAACACCTGCCTCCAATATTCGAGCAGCTTCTCTTGGGGAAACGGTTTTTGTTTTTTGCCGTAATCCTCATTGAGCACTGATTGTGCACCTTTCACCTTGTTTTTCTTCATGAGAGTCTGAAGATTTCTCCTTTGATCCCGTCTTTTTTGCAATCTCCTCTCTCTTCTGGACTGCTTCGTTCTGGTCACGACGAATTCCCTGTTAGCCATCCGCTTTTCTACCCCCTCTCCCTCGGCAGCGTTTGGTTTTTTCGCTCGGCTAGGCCTTCTCCTCCTGTGACGTCGGGTGGGTGGATTTTTCTTTGTTCTGTTTAAATTGAACTTGCTCTCCATCCAAGTCGCGTACTCTTCATCTATTAAGTCTTGCTTTATTTTTGGATCTGTTGTGCAGTTCAACAAGTCTGAAAATTTTTCCATTGGTAGGTTTATGAACTGATAATTTCCGATTATAAATTGTTTCGAATGATTTTCATTGTCGACATTCTCGGTTTCAGGAGCGCTGATGACGCATCTGGCCGGTGTTCTTGTCTGGGTATTGGATTCTGTGATCATTTTTATTATGAAATCATTGTAGAAGGTTCTATATTGCGGTTTGTTTCTATTTTTCCTGATCGTTTCCACTGGGATGTTTGGCAGAATTCGATTCAATGCAAAGTTTATTCTCTTTTTTTCCTGAGAGTTTAGTTTCCACTCAGCCTCTGCTATCTGCCTCCAAATTGCATTGCCTTCTGGTGGAGGATTTACCACAACTCGATCTTCACTTGAGAGTATCTTCGAGGTTTTTTTGTGTTCATTCCCAGAGATTCCAACAGCACCACTCTCCTCTTCTCCACGTCTTATTCTCAGAATCCTTTTGTATTCCTCCTGCCTTCTATGACATTTTATGGCCTCCAAAGATCGATGCTGAAACCTTTTATGTGCCTCCACATTGATATTTCTACAGCCATTATTGACCAACTCTATCTCTATTTCGGCCAGCACGTTTGATTCCTCCGCTGACCACCGACATTTCGAATAGCTTTTTCCAGCTCTCTCTTTGTGGTACTCGACGGGATGCTTTTGATTTTGATGAAGTTTCAATCCCTTGGAAGTCCCAAACGAGGCTGAACAGTACTCACATTTAGCTAACAGGTTCTTGTCAACTTGTATTTCTGAAGCCATTTCTGAGTTATCTTTGGCTTGTTCCTTTTGTTCGACAAGTGCTTTCGACCGCAAACGGTAAGGCAGAATTGACGTTGTTGAAGTAAACTAAGTAGAAGACAAGAATCCAGAGACAGATATCAGGGGACTATACAAAACGACGAAACGCTTAAGTCCTTTGTCTTCAAATTTTCCCCGTTTTTCGAAGTAGTTTCACCTTTGTTACGAATAAAAGGTAGGGGACACGAATTTACGAGAAATTGTAGCAAAAACCGAGTATTTTCAAGCAAATATTTCGTATTAATTAGAGAAAACCCGCAAGAAATAAACATCGGCCGCTCCTATTCTCGCTCGCTATATATAGATAATATAATATTAATCATATTATTATTTATAATAACGTCACGATACATGTTGAGGATCAAAAGTTAATAAGCCTTTGATGATCGGTTCTGTGGGTGTATTGGTTCTTAGAAATATTTTTGAATGTACTTTACGTTCAATTATACTTTCATGACGTACACGAAGAAACATTAACAGATACAGAGGTGAGCATGAATAATTACGAACGATTAATGAATAATAATAATATTAATAATATTAATAATAATAACAATAATAATAATAATAACAATAATAACAACAACAACAATAATAATAATAATAATAATAATAATAATAATAATAATAATAACAACAATAATAATAATAATAACAATAATAATAACAATAATAATAATAATAATAATAATAATAATAACAATAATAATAAGCAAAGATAAATGAATCAGACGTTGGAACAGTTGATGATAGGCTTCAGTCTTAACTTTCCGACCATGTAGTCGCAGATGTCCAAAGCTTCCTATCGAGTTAAATAATAAATATATTAATTAATTATTATTAAATATATTAATTAATTAACATAAATTAGTATGGGTATAAAATATTACGAGAGTAAAATATATATCACAATAGAATTATATTGTTGTCATCATAAGCACAATCATTACTAGAATTGTAACAAAAGTACAAACAAATAATAATAAAAATAACGATAATAATAATAATAATAACAATGATGATGGTGGTAATAATAAAGATAATAATAATAATAATAATAATAATAATAATAATAATAATAATGATGATGATGATGATGACGGTGGTAATAATAAAGATAATAACAAAGATAATAATAATAATAACAATAATATTAATAATAACAATAATATTAATAATAATAATAATGATAATAATAATAAATTTCCAGTCACCCTCGAAGAGACATTCCCCTGGAACAGGGCCTCAAAGTAGACGCCATCGTAGAGTTTAGAAATGTAGGAGCACAACATCTCCCTGTTGACGCACTCCATTGACTCCAGTTTCTGCATGACTGACCACGAGTGGCTGAGCAGGTGCGACGTGTGCAGCTGCCTGGAAAAGTTCATTTCCAGGATTAATTGAATAAATAATAAATAAATAAATAAATAAATAAATAAATAAAATAAATAAATACATAAATTAATTAATTGTGTTTGAGTTTTGCTTGTCTTTGCCAGTATAAATCATTAATAATAAATTATTAATAATAAATTAATAATAATAATAATAATAAATAATGGCAATTAACAACTAATTCGTTAAATAAATAATAATAATAATAATAATTATAATGATGATAATGATCACCGACAGATTGAGCTGTTCCGGACAGAGGGTCATGTTCTTGTACTGATCGATAAGCAGGCGACGCAAGGTGTCGAAACGAGTCGCTTCGATCGTCAGGCAGCTCATGTTGTCCACGTACAAAGTAAACAGGTTCTAAAAAATATAGAAGAGGATGATGAGGAGGAGGAAGAGGATGAGTATATGATGAATATATGATTGGGAGGTCTTGATCAATCAATCAATCAATCAATCAATCAATCAATCAATCAACCAATCAATCAATCAATCAATCAATCAATCAATCAATCAATCAATCAATCAATCAATCAATCAATCAATCAATCAATCAATCAATCAATCAATCAATCAATCAATTGAACCCTCTTTCTTTTTGGCTGGTTCCCCAGGAGGTGGGGGGGGGCTTTACGAGCTAATGAATAATTAATAAGCACCATTCAATTATCTCACGTGATGACCGTCTCTAGGAGTAATGAAGAGGAGCTAATTAATTATTAATTTATTAATTTATTCAAACGCCCGACCAGTGGTGGGGCGGAGGGCCAAATGGTTGGGTGTCGTTGAATATTTAATTACTTTGAGCTTGTGATTGAAGCCGCAGAATCTGAGGACGAAGCCGTTCTCGAATGTGCTTATGCCGTGTCTGAACGCAAAGTAATTTACGAATAATTATAATATTTATAATTATAAATATTATTTATTATTATAATATAATATAAATTAATTGGTAAGGTGCTAATTATCAAAAAACTAGATTCATATGAATCACTGGGTATATGACGATGTTAATAATGAACTTGAATAATATTATTATTTATTATTATTAGAATTAATTATTATACAACTATATTATTATTATTAATTAGTATATAATGATGATTACTATTTATTATTATTATTATTATTATTATTATTACTTTCTACGATTGTTTCAGATAATCTCAGGAAGTAATACTAAGCTTCTTGCTTGTTCATAAAAATTTTCAGTATGTATATCTTATATACATATGAAGTTCAAAGGTCAAACCGACATCAAGTGGACCAGGTCAGCCGGACACGTGACCTCCTTGAGGCTCTGAATGAGGTAAGCCACGAAGACATCAGATAGGCACGACCTAATCAATTTCATCATCATCATCATCATCACCACCGTCACCACCTCTAATAGTATCATAACAAGCCGGTCAAAATGCCATCACGATCGTAGTAATTGAGATTAAAATCATTAAAATAATCTATTTTTTGGACCAAATATTTCGATGCCAGCACCTTAACTGTCCTCAACATCATCGTCATCGTCATCACCACCATCGTCATCACCACCATCGTCATCAACATCATCGTCATCACCACCACCATCATCATCATCATCATAATCACCATCGCCGTCACCATCGTCATCATCATCTCACAGTGCTCTCACTCTGTAGCTGTCCTGTTCATGGACTGACACCAGAAATAAAACAAATAATAAGCTGCGGAATAAAAAATTATTTCGAAAACAATTCATTTTTAAAACAATTCATTTTTTTTAAAACAATTCATTTTTAAAATTATTCTTTTTTAAAGCAAACGAACGAGTCAAAAGAAAATTCTAAATGCCCTATTCATATTTTAAAGATTTGTTGTCTTAATAATTAAAATAATAATAGTAATAATAATAATAATAATAATATAGTATAACATGTAACACAACATAATCATTGATAAAACAAGTTATACAATATTATTTATTATTATTATTATTGTATATGTATTATATCAATATTAAACATATTTATAATTTATGATATTTATAATATATTTATATTATAATTGATAAATTATTATAAAATAATTTAAAGATAATATTGAACCTTTGGGTTGCTGGAATTCATAGTTGGACTTGTACCATATCCTTCCTAAGTCGCTGTTCATCAGCGGTTCTGACATCTGGCGAACGTTTAATAATTTCAATTTTAAATTAATTAAAAATATTTACACTCATAATTACCAAAATTAACGTATCATTTACATCGTCTATTATAACTATTATCAGCACCACCAGCACTACCTCCATCATCATCATCATCACCATCATCGTTCATTAATTATTCATGAATTATTCATTAGTTATTCATTAGTTATTCATTCAACTCACATTCAGGAATTCTCGTTCTACTGGTTTCAGTGTGAAGTCTGTGGCTGAATTGAAGCGGAACAACGCTTTTAAACTTTATGGATATTTCATAAATTGTAAAACTATCAACATAATAATAATAATAATAATAATAATAATAATAATAATAATAATAATAATAATAATAATAAATATTAATTATTTTATGTATATTAACAAATAATTGTATATTCCAAGAATCACCATCATCATTATTATTATCATCACCGTTACCACCACCACCATAACCATCGTCGTCGTCTTCATCATCAACGAGTTTCCATGACAACGGAGGGTAAACAAAGATCGTAACCTATGAACGGATTGCTGGGAGGCAGGTGGAGTTCCGGTTGTTGCATCTCAGGTGGGTCTGTGCAGGTGGACAGGTATTATTAGACAGGTGGTTGTAAATAAATTACATTTATTACAATCTATTAACGATGTCGTACAATAAATAATAATAATAATAA
>CM067528.1:2120000-2140000 GCA_034509925.1 Hirudinaria manillensis | reverse complement strand
AGGGCTGAGAAAATAAAATAAATAATAATATTAATATTATAATAAATAATAATAATATTATATTGAACATAATTTGATTATTGAATTATAATTGAATAAATAATAATAATATTATATTGAATATAATTTTATTATTAATAGTATTTATTTTATATAATATTATTTTAAATTAATATTATATTACAAAACAAGCATTTTCATCCATTCACTCAGCGAGGGAACAGTTGACCTACTTTTGTATAACTTCCTGAACTGTGGAGTATCGAAAGGATCCTTTGTATGAAAATAGATGAAAATAGTTTATAATTAAAAAACATATATAAATATTTAGACTATATAAATAAATAATTATATAAAATAATTAAACTATAAACCTGGATATTATCAGCCTTTAGATACAATATAGCATAATAGTACAAATATAAACGTAAGAAATGACTCATTGAATGGTGACCTAATTGAATGATTGATTGATTGATTGATTGATTGATTGATTGATACATCGATTGATCAACCAATCGATTGATTGGCCATCTAATTAGCATATTAAGTAGTTAGACTTCACAGGAAGACTGGACAATCTTACCCCTAATCGGCCAAAATCCTGTCTGCTTTCGGTGCTTTGAGGATGGAAATTATTCTTATTTTATTTCTTATTTGCATTATTTTAAATTCAATATTATGGTTTGAATAAATAAATAAATGAATGAATAAATAAATAAATAAATGAATAAATAAATAAATAAATTATATGAGTCAATACAACTATTATCATACTATTTATCGTATTAAGTCAAAATATTGATGAAAATGATTGTAAACATGATTCTGATCATCAACTTAAGACAGCAACGTCTTCAATTCCTACCTGTAATAATTTTTATTTACCTGTAAGGAATGTTCTGGAATATCGACCTCACGCACTCCTCCACTTCGGTCGGATTGTCTTGTCGGAAAAATAAATAAACAAAAATAAGTAAAACGAAAATAAAAATAAATAACGAAATAAATGATAAATATATATATAATAACATTTTTTATAATAATCAGCTTAAATAACAATTAATATCATATTGGTTATTTAAAAATCTATTATTATTATTATTATCATCATTATTATCATTATTATTACTATTATTATTATTATTATTATTATTTAAAAGGAAAATAAATTCTACAAGGTGATTGTAAATTACGATCTGAAAGAATAACAAGGGCCATGTTCTGTGCAACGTAATGTTTCTTTCTAAACTCATGCAATGCTTCGTATACATCGATGTTTTCCTTCTGAGGTATTTCAACCAGCGTATCGTAGTTACCTGATGAGGTTAACTTCAGGGATGATGACGACGACGATGGTAATGATGATAGTGGTGATGATGATGATGGCTTAGGCCTTTAATATTAAGGTTAAAAGTTGTATTTATTATAATATTACATTTATATTTGATTAGCCACCGGCAAATCAGAAACTTAATAAACATTATCTTCCAAAAATAGCTGCCAGTAATAAAAGGACATAATAGGCTGGCTATTAATAGAGGATTCCAATAATAAACATGACCGACCCCACATGAACTTGTTGATTGGATGGTCAGGCTTGGCCATGCCTAGCATCATCTGTTCGAATCTTGCCCTCTCCTTTTGCAGACTCATGGCCCATTCTGAAATGACGAAATAATATTCGACAAACATTAATCAACATTATAATAATAGCAGCAACACCACCACTGTTAATTAAGTAATCGATCAATCAATCAATCAATCAATCAATCAATCAATCAATCAATCAATCAATCAATCAATCAATCAATCAATCAATCAATCAATCAATCAATCAATCAATCAATCAATCAATCAATCAATAGGTCAATAAATGGGTCAATTAATCAATAACTCGTTTATTCAATTAATCAATCCATCACCAATCATCATCAATCAATCAATCAATCAATCAATTCATTCATCCATCCATCCGTTTCGCTTTACAACCTGAGTGGACAACCTTTGCTTCTGCCTGCATGGATTGTCTGCTCATCAGTGGACTGATGAAGAACTGTGCAAACCTGTCCAAAGCTTCGCAGAGGTGATCGCTGTGGATGTCGAAGTGAAAGTGCGTCTGCGATACGTAGGTCTGGTTCACTCCCCAAATATCATCATCATCATCATCATCATCGTCGTCATCATCATCATCATCGTCGTCGTCATCATCAGGTTCACCTTATCATAATCGGTCCTAGCATTCGTACTGCCTCCGTGAGCTTTCAGAAAAAGATCGAAAGCGTTTGAAGCCGAATATTTCTCTGAACCCATGAAAACCACTGTTCAGAAAATGGCATGAGATGATGACGACGACGACGACGATGACAAGATTATGAAGATGAGATTATTAAAACAAAAACTGAGATATCATTTGAAAATACTAGCAACAATAATACTAAAATAGCGCAGCATCATGAATAAATTATAAATATTAATGAATAAATTATGAATATTAATGAATAAATTATGAATACTAATGAATAAATTATGAATTAAATTTCCAACTGTGTTCTAAATAATGAGCCAATCCGGGTATATTGGCCGGTTCAGACATGCTGCCCACACCGACTGATAGAGAGACTGCAGACTGGAAAAGAAAAGAAATGACACAAGTCTATAAGGTTTTCCACAAAGAATCTTTAGCTTGGGCATTGATAAATCATGTCCAATCTATCAATGTATCCTTCCGTTCATCAATCCATCCACATTAATGTATTAAACATTTTGACTGTGGCTATACAGAATAAGATTGGTGGTGGTGAAGATGACGACGACGATGAGGAGGAGGAGGAGGATGGCAACTAGGAGGTCAGCGAAGTCTCTTACCATGAGTCCGAAATCTGCTTCTTCATCTTCCTCGAAATCATCTGTATTATCACCCACACCAGTGACCTTGTCCGTTTTGGTCGAAGTGTGTGAGTCATCTTTTTTCTTGACCTTTTTCTCCGATTTCTGGTTGTTCCAGCTAAAGCTTGCCTGATCGCCTTAGTACAGTTTGTGATAAAAAAAAAAAGGTCGATGCATTGTTTCACAGTCAAACATAACAAGATGTTATTACTGCTAATGAACACTTTAATTCGAGCAATCCCCTGATTTCATGAATTATTCTAAAAGTAATCTTAAATTCGTCAGCAAACACTTAAACTTAAGTGATTGCTAAAACAACTTAGCTAACTGCTTAGTAAACTTAGTAAAGTTATCCAAATTTTTGGTCCCTTCAAAGATACAAAGTATCGCTGTGACTCACAAAAACCGCTAGGATGACGATCTTGTACTGGAAAACAAGGTAGGAGATCGTCCACCGGATTACGAACGCATCTGGAAGTCAAGTCGAGCAAATTGCCGGACAGTCTCCTCAGGTTTCTGGTGTCCATGCTCGGTGAACCTGACATCTTTTCCATTGACTTTGGTCTTCTGGTGTGTCTTTTCTGCATTTCTTTCACGTCACTTTTATCCGAAAAGCTCTGCGACGGCGCATTCTCCGTGATGAAGAGGACTTTCAGGCCGTTTTTAAGCGTAAGCAATCTGCACGTTAAAATGTAGATTTAATTTTCTAAATTTATATTAAAATGTTTCACAAATGAGGAACTTAGAGTACTTGTAGAACTTTTTGTCTGTTTCGCTCTTCGTAATTTTGTGCTCCATAACAATTAGCCTCGTGACGTTTGTTGTTTTCTGCAATGCTCGGTAGGCACCATGATTCAAAAATTATTCTCAAATCATTTTCGCTTTTAAACTTAAAATAAAACTTGCGAAAGACAGCATCGATTTCAGTAAAACACGCGCGTACATAAACATGACACTACGAAACGATTCTTCCGTTTGCACAACGCCTAAAAGTGGATTCGATAAATTCGATCTGCCAATATAATTTCATTTCTCTTGATGATAAAATAAACAATAATTTCATTACTCAATCAATAATCATTATATATAGTAATGCACCTGTTGCTTCCGATAGGCATTGTTTAATTGTTATCAATGTTAGGTTGTGACAACTAGCTTTTAAACCATTACATTGGGAATCTCTATTCTTGAGGAGAATGGTAAATTCATTGTAACGGGTTATAGATGATGTTTTTGGTTTAAGATTTGAATTTAAGATGCATTAATAAATGTCGTTGTTTTTTATGGAGCTAATCATTGCTTTCAGAATTTCAGAATCCAAGTATTGATATTGGTTGTTTGTGCTTACCGATCGACTTCACACGAAGTAGAAGAAGGTAATATTGTATTGATTTGATTAAATTAGTTTCAATTTCTGTCGACGGTCTACTGCTTAGTAGAAATAATCCGCACGTTTCAAGTCGACGATTGTCCGATTTGACAAAACACTTTCATTAAAGAAGTTGAAAATAATTGCAGTAAAACCTCGATGGATTTACGACGACGTTACAAGCCACAACACAAAGTCCTTACCGGATCGTATCCAAATAGACTTTCAATATGAAAGCGATAAAATAACCTTGAATCTAGTCAGGCAAGCAAACAGTTCAATTGAGTCTCCTTTGATGATAACCCGTTTGGAAGATGAAAAATTAATTTCGCAACAATCCACCGACGAGGTTAGTAAATAAAACACTGCTATTAAATTTAAATATAATTTTAGTAAGCGCTCATCCCTAAACAGACATACGCCGAAGCAGACGAATTTTGAGTTTATGTTGTCGGTGCCGGCGTTCGTTCGAATGTTTTTTTTTAAGAATCGAAGTCTTTTAATAACGATCAATTAAGAAGAAATAATTACTTAATTCGAAATAAAAGCGAGTTCCATATTCTTGATTCTGATAATTGTCGTGAAAGTCAATCACAGCTATACGTTAACATTTGCTATCTTCAATTTTGTGCTGCAAATGTGCAGTGTTTAATCGGATCCATGTGATTCGATCATTCCTAATATAAGTTTTATTTCTTTAATTCTGCTAGAACTCGAATCCGGTGAAATTTGATTTCTAAACAATTGTAAGACTAAACGAAATAATAAATAAATTGCTTTCCAAGCACCTGGGCTCTTACAAAGATCCTTCCAAAAAATTCCTTCTGAAATGAACCCTCAATTGTTTTAAAATTAAAATTATTGAGTTAAAGGAAAAAAATCGGATATCATTTTATATCAAGATGAGCATCGATCATTATGATGATGATTATAAGTTGTGCCAGCAACAAGTCTTGGAAATATTTAACAGTTATATTTGTTATGAGAGGCTGTGGTCATCATATTTTTAAGCATATTGGGGGATTGCTCACTCAGGATCAATATCTATTATAATCATTTTTTTTTTTATAATATTTTTTTTATAATTTATTTTGTTACGTATTCTTCGTGGAAAGGTAAACGTTGTGTTTCGTGTCATAAAATGAAAATATATCTTAATATCCGAATATTCCTTAGGGGCCAACAGCAAACGTTTGGCAAACATTTAAACATTATTTAAAGTTTAAATGAAGAAATGTTCGACCAATTTCGGCACATCTTCCTTTATTCCATCAGCAGTGGATCACTTCCGACCAATTCAAGTCAAGGTTTGAGGTAAGATGTCCATTCAAGAGATGTCTACTGAGAAACTCTTCTGGTTCTGTCAGTTCCACCACTGCCGATGCTCTTAGAAATTCTTTGGCAGTCCTTGCTCCAGATTCAACCTGGATTCAATCTGGATCCAATCTGGATCCAATCTGGATTCAACCTGATTCCGCTTGCTCTGTGATATTACAGCCAGGCATTATTTGCTCGCTTTTCGTTGCATTCGACAGAGGTCAGCCTGTACATGATTTACCTGATAGTCACTTCAAATGGTCTTTACAAAATAAATTAGTATTAATACAAGATATTTAACATAAAAATATTTATGTGATTAATCATGTTTTTAAGTAGGTTACTTAATAACTACCAGGAAGTTATTCTTTAATTAATGTTTTAAAAATACTGACGAATGGAATTATTTCCAATAATAACAATAAATAATACGAAATATTTAAAAAGTGAACGATTTAAAAGCCCCAACTGAGGTAACCTATCAGAGCTAGGAGGCTGATCACCACTTCGAAGCAATCCGTCATCGTTATAGTATCTGTTATCATCATCACATCTATCATCATCATCATCATCACCATCATCATCGTATCTATCATCATCATCAGTGACATCAGCCTCATCAGGTCTTCAAGCTGTGAAGCCATCAATCTAACTCGACTTTATTTCACAAATTTCTTTGGATTTCGTTTTTAAGTTTTAGATTTTAAGAAAATATTTACGTTTTAAATTGTATTTATGAAGTTAATAATATTAAATCATTATATTAAGAATTAAAAATTTATAAATATAAATTTATAAACCATAAACTTCATAAATACAGTTATTATAATTATTAATTAAAATATTAAATTTATAATATTTTATAAAAAAAAATATTAAAAGGGATCACGTGTGATTAAAATAGCAATTCGATCCGCTTGACTCCAACACGACACGTCAGATATCATCATCATCATCATCATCATCATCGTCGTCGTCGTCGTCGTCGTCGTCGTCGTCGTCGTCGTCGTCGTCGTCGTCGTCGTCGTCGTCGTCGTCGTCAGTTGAGGGAAGCTAGGTTTTAAAGTTTGAAAATAACAATTATTTCATAAAGTCGACTAAAATAATAATAATAATGACAGTAATAATAACAAAATAATAAAGTATTGAGATTATATTATTTGGCGTATTTTTATTATTTTTTATTTTATTCAGAGAAATAACACACAAGTGAAGAAATATCAATAATAGGTGAAATGCGACATTACGAGCGATAAATTGGCACTTAGGATGGATACAGGTGCGCTTGTGTTTCTATAAAACAATCAAGGTGATGATAACGATTAATCATCCAGGAAGCTGACGTATAAAGGTGGCAATTTCCAGATAAGGTCTTCCAATAACGTGGCGTGAAGGGGATCTCCATGGGGGACATCCATGGGGGGTTTCCATGGGGGGTTTCCATGGGGGGTTTCCATGGGGGGTTTCGATAGGGGAAAACGAGGCCTAGCTGGCGATTATGATAATGATGATGCTCGTATTACTCGAGCATTGAAATCAATTCGTCATCTGGATTTATCTGAATTTCAATTGAAATTGAAATCCACTTCCTCGTCGTTCATCTCAGGTGTTTGAGCACCTGTCGAACAAAACCAAAAACAAAAAACAAAAGAAGATGCAACTAGTGACAAGTCTATTCTGATTGGACCATTAAATAAAATAATTATTGGTTTTATAATTAAATAAAATAATTATTGCTTTTATAATTAAATAAAATAATTATTGCTTTTATAATTAAATAAAATAATTATTGCTTTTACAATTAAATAAAATAATTATTGCTTTTACAATTAAATAAAATAATTATTGGTTTTATAATTAAAATAAAATAATTATTGCTTTTATAATTAAATAAAATAATTATTGCTTTTACAATTAAATAAAATAATTATTGCTTTTACAATTAAATAAAATAATTATTGCTTTTATAATTAAATAAAATAATTATTGCTTTTATAATTAAATAAAATAATTATTGCTTTTATAATTAAATAAAATAATTATTGCTTTTATAATTAAATAAAATAATTATTGCTTTTATAATTAAATAAAATAATTATTGGTTTTATAATTAAATAAAATAATTATTGCTTTTATAATTAAATAAAATAATTATTGCTTTTACAAGAAGGAGAAACGGTTTGTGACTGAATATAATGAACGTTAAACCTATAATGATGACCGTTGTTTCAAAAATAACGACGATGATGGTGATGATGATGATGGTGATGATGATGGTGATGATGATGGTGATGATGATGATGATGATGATGGTGGTGATGACGATGATGGTGATGATGATGATGACAATGATGATGATGATGATGATGATGATGATGGTGATGACGATGATGGTGATATGGTGATGGTGATGATGATGATGATGATGGTGATGATGATGGTGGTGGTGGTTATAATGATGATGGGGATGATATGGAAATATTAAACTCGATGACGATAGGTGATGATGTTGATAGTGATGATGCTGATGATGCTGATGATGCTGATAGTGATGATGCTGATAGTGATGATGCTGATGATGCTGATAGTGATGATGCTGATGATGCTGATAGTGATGATGCTGATGATAACGGTAATTGCGAGTGAGCAACAACTTGAGAATGTACAGACCCGGTAACTACGCTAACAACAGCCTCAACAACCACAACAACAATAACAATAATAATAATAATAAAGAAATTAAATGCATCAATTAACAATAATAATAATAATAATAAAATTATAACAACAGACATTTAATTATTTATGGTTAAAAAATAATGACGGTGATAGAACAACAAGTGACGATGTTATCATCGTCACATGGAGACCATTATGACAGCTTGAGGTGAGCATGACACGATAAATATTCTCTCACGATCATCATCATCATCATCATCGGAACAATTCTTCGTCGTCGTCGTCATCCTCAACATAACACCGTGGTCATCGTAATTTTTACGACCCATCTACATTATCATTATCATAGTTAATCATCATCATCACCACCACCATCACCACCACCACCATCACCACCACCACCATCATCATCATCATCATCACCACCATCACCATCATCATCACCATCATCATCATCGGGTTCAGTGTAATAGGCACCACTGTTACCAGCAATTCATCACGCCAGCACCCCTCAACAGGACGTGCAGTTGAGCAGCACTCACGTGGTTACAAGGGTTTTTTTTTATTATTTATTATTTATTATTATTATTTATTATTATTATTATTATTATTATTATTGTTGTTGTTGTTGTTGTTATTTAATTACACACGCAACAGGTCTCCCTCCTCGTGTGACGACGATGTTTATTATTATTATTATTATTATTATTATTATTATTATTATTATTATTAATATAAATTTATACGTAATCGGCAGAAAAAACTAATGACAATTATGTTAGTAACTGGAAAAACGTCCTAATGAAAAAAATCCGATAATAATAAAAACAACGTCGATAATAATAATAATAATAATAATAACAATAATAACAATAATAACAATGAAGTCATTTTAATATAGAAACTAATGAATGAACGAATGAAAGAATAAATGAATGGATGAATGAATGAATGAGCGAATGAATGAATGAATGAATGAATGAATGAACGAACGAACGAACGAACGAACGAACGAACGAACGAACGAACGAATGAATGAATGAATGAAATGACGATCAGACAGAAAAGTAAATCGTCATTAAGGAAAAAATTGCGCGCCAAATTGGGGGCACTTGATCCGAATAAGATGCTCGAGTGGCCGACTGGTTCATCTGCTGTTTGTCACACGTCCCCAGTTGGACTAGAAGGGATGATGACGACGACGACGATGATGAAGATGATGATGAAGAAGATGGTGATGATGACGATGATGATGATGATGACGGTTTGAGAGATATCACTGATAATGACCTGTATGGATAGTGTTCAAATTGCAGGAGAGTGCTTGATGCCGAATATAGCTAGCTCCTTTATCGACAAGTCAATTAAAACTAATGACGATGATGATGATGATGATGATGATGACGTTGATGATGATGATGACGATGATGATGATGATGATGACGATGATGATGATGATGATCAGAGTGAGAGATAATGATGTCTGTGGTGAGAGAGATGGTTGGAGATACTAAAAGTTTGAGATGTTGATGACACCGTGAGGGACTCTCGAGTTGGACGGTAATTGGAAAAAGTGCACAATGTCTGATTTTTCTCAGCCCGGTATTAAAATTTAAAAATTTAAATTTTCGAATTTAATTTAAAATTAGGAAATAAAAAAAATAATATTAATAAAAGTGAATTCCAATTTGAAATAATTCTCTTAGAATAATTAAGTTTTGGAGAAGATTGCAGATAAAATCTGGTGGATGAAATATGATAAAATAACATCATATAATATAAGTAATGACACTTAAAATATGATAAAAATTATTATTATAACATATTAAATAAAATTATGGTTTAATATGTAATATAATAACAAGCCAATGGTGTGGCTCAGACATTGGTGCCCACACCAACTGATAGAGAGACTGAGAACTGGAAGAGGAAAAGAAATGACACAAGTCCAACAGCTGTTTCGAAAATTAATCTTATCATGTCATAGGTGATAATAAACGAACCAATTCTATAGCCAATCCTTCACTCTACCCATCCTTCCTCCAACCCCATCCATCCATCCGTCCGTCCGTCCGTCCATCCATCCATCCATCCATCCATCCGTCCATCCATCCATTCATCTGTTCATCCATCCATCCATCCATCCATCTGTTCATTCATGCACCTATCCATCCATCTATTCATTTATCCACCTATCCATCCATCAATCCATTCATTCATCCACCTACCCATCCGTCATTCACTCCGTTCATAAAACCGTCTGCTTATTTTAACCGCCAACGTCAGACGGAAAGTATTGAATGGTTCCCATGGAAACGTCGCTTGTTTTGGACGCGTTGACAACAAAAGAGTTTGCATTTCGAGGTGTTGTTGTGGTCTGTTGTACTGACTTTGTTTTGTGGTTGTTGACTGATTCATTATTATTATTATTGTAATTATTATTAATATTATTAATAATATTTGTTATTATTATTGTAATTATTATTGTAATTATTATTGTAATTATTAATATTATTTATTATTATAATTGTTATTATTACTGTTGTTGTTATTGTCGTTGTTATTATTATTATTTCCGATATAATTGTTGTTCTACTGTTGTTATAGTTACAATTGTAATCATCATCATTACCATCATCGCCATTCTCATTATCACCAATAATTTTATTATAAAATTGTTTTAACGTTAATAAATTATTCTTACTTATTCTTCAGTGATTAGTAACGTCAGATGAATTAATTATATTCAATAATAACAATAATAATAATAAATAAATAATAATAGTAAATAATAATAATAATAAATAATTATAATAACAAATAATAATAAATAGTAATAAATAAATAATAATTAATAATAATAGTAAATAATTATAATAATAAATAATAATAATAAAAATAATATAATAATAACCACAACAAGGTCATAAATACAGCAAGGAGGACCACGACAGTAAATAAGTTATCAATAATTGACACGATCGCCATGGCAACGACAGAATTATTGGAAAAGGGCGGGAAGGCCAGCAGACGAGAATCCATTACGCGGGAAACGACTACTTATGCAAATTTATAAATAATGATATGCTAATTTATTTATAGCCTCAACACGATTGGACGACATTAAGGGTAAGTTCAAGGTCGAAAATTTACTTAAAAGTGCATTAGTGTATATGTTTACCTCCTAAGAAGGTATAAGAGCATCTGCGATGCCTCTGATGTTGACGACGACGACGACGATGGATGATAACGATGATGATGATGATGATGAGAGCCCAAAGTATCTTCATCATCATCGCGGTCATCACCCCCATCATCATCGTCGTCGTCGTCGTCATCATCATGTTATCACCAACACCTCTTTAGTATCATCATCTTTCAGATCATTTTCAGCTTAAAAGATGGCTTGATGTTACGAGATAACTTTTATCGTATCACCACACAAAAGATGCGATTACTATGAATTATTATGAATAATTATCAATTATTATCAATTGGCACTTTATTATTCATACTTGTTATTCACCGATTTAAAATTTAAAGCCGCTATTTAAATAAATTCTTGATGGGAAATGAAAAACAAAGCACGGATGCAGCCAACGATTTGTTACTTAAAATACACAAGCGGAAATCTTTCTGAGCACGAATGCCGAGGAAAAATAAAAATAAAAATAAAAAAATAAAAAAATAAAAACGTTGATAATTGAAAGTGGAACAAAGGAGATGCAACTATAAATCACCGGTGACGAGTGAATATGAAAACACCGAACGCAGAATCCAAACCGGATCCTCTCCTTCCAGGGAACCGAACGAAGTTCTTTCCATCTTGATTTATTTATTTATTTATTTACGCATATCCAGGTGATAAAAGATGGCGAACCAGACATGGAGAGAGTGAATGAGAGGGAGAGAAAGAGAGAGAGATGGAGATGGAAGCAGAGGAAGATAGGAAGAGATATTAAGTGATCCCTTTGAAGTTTAAAGGGCAGGAAATGCCTCGGTCTTAATTTAACCAGCAAATACTCGAGTGTAGGAAAACGTTACATTCTGATGCTTACATGGGATAAAATCCGTCCGTCCGATCCTGATAAACTAAATAAATAAAGAATATAATAAATAAATAAATAAATAAAATAAATAAATAATAGCTTAATAAAGATATAATGGTTATTAAAAACTCAATTTAAATTATAAAAATTGTCAACCATGTGACCTTGACATGGAACAGAACTAGCATTCTTGTCAGCTGAGTCAGTGACACACGTCTAAGAGGTTGACATCTTCTCCGAAGACTTTGGTCTTCTGGTGTCTGGTCTCCTCTGCCTTTATTTAGCGTGTTATCTTTTCCCGAAAAGATTTGAATTAACTTTAGAGATAGACAAAGACATTAAGGTAACCTAGACATTAAAGATTACGTAAAGTTGTTAAAATATGGCTGTTGACTCGGTCACGATTTGGATCAAACGGCTTGTATAATCTTCTCTGTGTAGATACATGCTCCACAATAATAAACTAGCCATATTTCAGCTTAAAGTCCAGCATGACCCAAGAGTTAAATGTTTTTTTCTTTTTTAAAACTTAAATAAATGCTTCTAATAAATACGGCATCGCTGTCAGCAAAATACGCGCGTAAGTCTCGCATAAACATGGCCGGAGCCGACGCATTCGGAGATATATTTAAGACGTTCAAACGTAAACAATAACAAATCAAACAAATATTATTCGTGCAAATAAGATAATTTACGGTTAAATAAAGATATTTAATTCAGAAAACTCGCTAATTTATTTAAAAAATAAAATAGTAAAAATAAAAAAATAAAAATCATGATTTATTTTGCCTAAAAATAAAAAGAAACGTAAATATATATATTTATACAAAGAATAATTGAAAATATTCCTTAAAAATCACTTTTATATTCATACGCTCTCCAAGTCATGCATTCGTCCGTACGTTTGGCTCGTATAAAAGCAGATCTTCAATTGCTGAAGTCGCCAGGAGATTGAAAACATCGACGGATTTGTATCGTTTGCAGTTCTTTGTTTTAAACATTTTCATTTGTTTTTTAAAAGTCAAACATCAGAATAAGTCTGACCTTGGATTAGGATTTATTTTTTTAGCTGAAGATTCTTCATTTACAAGTAGTTACAGGTTAGAATCTTTTTTTAAAACTGTCCTAAGACATACTGGATTTCTTAGAGATGCAATTTTCTCTCTATATCTTTCTGTTTTATATATATTTCGGATAATATATTTTTGTTTTTAATTTTCTCATAATTTAATAACGAAAGAAGTGCTGAAAGTATGGAACTGAAAGACCCGCGAAGTAATTCGATCATGAGCGCTCGCAGAAAACAATTTTCTGTAACAACTTGTCAATTTAGCCAAACACATCGGCATCGTCGAAGTAAACACTTTTCTGGTATTTTCTGCTTGTACATCGTGAGGATGAACTTATGGATACCTTACTCTGTAAGTCTGTTGGTAACTATTATTTGTTTTTAGTAGATAAAGTTTCGGATTCCGGATTAAATACAAGAGGGATGCAAACATTTTGAGATTTTATCTTCGTAATCTTCACCCTTAAGCACGTTTCACTTTCGTTTTATTTATTTGTTTATTTATTTTTTAAATTTTATTTTTTGTTAGAGGGGAGCTTCCATTTTAAGGGTTTTTCCATTATGGCAGAAATTTCATTTCACAGAGCACGGATATTAAAGATTCATGATCAAATAATGCAGAGCAAATAATGCAGTGATAGATTTTTTTTTAAGGGGTCAACATTTTGCGTCCTCTTTGGAGAAAAGTGACGAAGCAAAAAAAAAAAAAACATAAAATCCTTGAAATTTTTTTTGTGGTCGATTCCGAGTACGATATGGCGATCTTTGAGTTGATAAGCAGGATGTCGACTGGTGATGATGATGATGACGACGATGATGGCAATAACGAAGACGACGATGATGATAGTGATGATGACGCGTAAAAACAACCACAATAACGTAATATCAGAACAAAAAATCACAAAAATCACAACTGCATGACTCGTCTTGTCTTAGAAAACGACTTCTGCGAAAACACCGAAATTTTCGGTAATTATATGATAATTATAAATAATCATAAATTATCTCAAATGACGGATGGCAATCATCTTTTCACAGATTGACCTAAGACTGTGATGGTAGTTTGCAAATTACTTCTTGAAATAATTTGAGTGAATGTCAATAAGGATGAGATACGTAAATATACCTTCTTGAGACTATTTATGCATCCGGGAGAAAAAGCATAGACATGGCAACAGCATTGATTCATTGATCAATTGATTCATTGATCCATTGATCCATTTTAACTTTTATTTTGCTATAAATTCTTTAGCGTTCGGCGCTATATAAATGACTTATTATTATTATTATTATTATTATTATTATTATTATTATTATTAAATTCACATAAAAATGTTTTAATTCGTTGATTCTGTTTTAATTTTTCTTGTTTGTTGTTTGTTGTTTTTTTTCTATTATCGACAGCTTGAGAAACTGTTCGTATATTGACAGGTGCTTGTCAAATATTTATCGGCCTCGTTAGAATTATTTTCATATCTGTCATTTTTCTTGGCACAATCTCAATGTGGGTGCCTGTAATTTCTTAATTATCGTCCAGATATAATGAGGATAAAGAGTAGCATTAATATTATATTTTAATTATTTATTGATAATATATTAAAAATAGGATAAAATATGACGTGGAAAACAAGGCAGCTTAAACTGTGACATGACTTTCATGACGTGGACTGCCACGAGCAGGGTCGCAATAAATGCCAGTCTAAGCGTTTTACTTCTCCTTTTGCAGTCACATTCTTCCCAAAGTCTTTGCCAACCGTTGCAATAATAACAGCAGTTTATGAATTTATTATTTTATAGAAATTTATGTAATTTATTCAATAAAGTCTCAGTAAATAAATCTATTAGAAAAGAATTCTCTGCATGAAGACAGCTCATATCAATTGATTGAGTTGGAAACCCACTCAAGGAGGTAAACTCAGGGTTTCCATGGCAACACTTTGCAGCGTCCTTCTTTGGAACGGAAGTAGCCGGCGTTCATGGAACTTCTTTTTCAATGCCCTTCCACCATGCAACTCCTAACTTTGTTTTGTTTTTAATTCCAGGTCTTCTCGAGCGATTTTCTAATTTTCCAATTTCAGAAAACTGAGCCGAAAATTCCATTTCATTTGCAGACGAATTCGACGAGTTCACGGCAGAGTTTTTGCTTTTGAATTTCTTTCGCCTTTCGATCTCAAAGCGGATTCTTAGTGGAAACCTTCCACAATGAAGAGCGACGCTTCCATCCGTGAAACTCCGACGAGAGAGGAGTGAGGGAAAGAGAGAGAGAGAGAGAGAGATCCACCCTTATCGTGGTTCGTGGATAGAAAAAAAAAAGATAAAACCATTCATTCCCCTGTGAAAGCCAGCTAATTGATTCTCCCCTGAACTTGGAAAATTGACAGCATCAGCTGCTGGCGAGAGGCTCCAGCCCCCTGTCGACATCCGTCACGGATCGGGGCCACGGTTCTATGGTCGAGAATGTAAAGTGGGGAGCTTTATAGAGAGGAGGGGGAAGTGAGTTTGGAAATTGTGGAGAAAATGGATAGGAGTAGAGAAAACTGGGTGAATTTTGTTGTAGATATGATATACAGTGGATGGATGGATGGATGGATGGATGGATGGATGGATGGATGGATGGATGGATCGTGCTGGAGAACGAACATTCCAAACAACAACTATCACCGTCGTCGTCATCATCTTCTTTTTCTTTTTCTTCCGCATTATCCTCATCATCATCATCATCATCATTGCCGTTCACTCCATCGATGGAGAGGAAGAAAGAATTTAAAGAAATTCAAGGGAAGGGGAGGGGGAAAGGGAAGGTTGGAAAGATGAAATTATCGGAAACAAAGACGATATTCTGATAGGCGTTGAGAATGTACTTTCAACGGTTACTTTAATAAAGGAACATCCATCGCTTGCTATTCGAAGGTCTCATTAAGAGAGTTGGAGATGGGCAGAAACGTGGGGAGTGGCCTAGGTGGATAAAGGATTCGTGTTGCCATAGGAACGCTTTTATGGGGTGAGTAGGAGAGATGGAAAGATGGAAGGATTGAAAGAGTAGACGTCAGGCGTGGAAGGATTGACCTCGGAAGCTTTTAAATGCTTTCCCTACTCCGTTCCAATCCGCACAGTCATCGTCATCATCGTCGACATCATCATCATCATCATCGTCGTCGACGTTGTCATCGTCGTCATCATCATCATCATCGTCGACGTTGTCATCGTCATCATCATCATCATCGTTATTTTGATTTCAATACAGATATCGCAGAGGGACTCGTGAGTCATTTCAACATCGCCGGCCTCCAATAATTTCGCTTCCACTCAATAATTCAGAATCATCATCAACATCACCTTCCTCTTTTTCCAATTCTTCCTTCTCTTCTTCCTCCTCCTCATCACCATAATCATCATCATCGTCATCGTCGTCGTCGTTATCATCATCAGCATCAATCGTTTCAATGACCAACGACATTCAAACTTCTCCGAAGCAAATTGGATATTTATTTTTAGCGATTAGGAATGGGTGAGTGAGGGAGTGAATGATTGAGTGGATGAGTGAACGAGTGAATGAGTGAGTGGATGAGTGAAAAACTGAACGAAAGAGCGTTGGAAGAGAGGTGGAGTGGATGCTAGTGGGTTCCGACTAATGATGCGCAACGTTCGGAAAATTAGGGAAACCTGCGAATTTAACGCACGGATGTATCAACGCAACGAGCTGTTATCTCCCTAAGACGTCGCTTCGCTTCTTTTCGCTGGTAATTTCCATCCATCCATCCGTCCATCCATCCGTCCATCCATCCATCCGTCCATCCGTCCATCCATCCATCCATCCATCCGTCCATTCGTCCGTCCGTCCATCCATCCTTTCATCTGGCCGACCATGCAACCGCACAGATTATCTTGAAGTTAGAACTTATAAAATAAAATAATAAAACGGCACAGGAATTGAATTAGTTTTTTTTAATTTTATAAATTAATCTGTTTAAATTCGGGCAGTCAAATATAAAAAAGAAGAATTCCATCGAATTAATTAATTGCATTTAAAGATAAAATTATTTCGTTAAAATTTTATTTAAATGAAACTTTCAAGAATTACTTTTAAAATGTAAATCGTTCAATCTCCGCTAAATTCACTTTTAATGACTAACTTCCTCCACCAATCAGCAATGAATAAAAAGCATCCACCTAATTGGACCAAATGGATTTTCCAACGTTCCAAATTTAGAAAATGAAACTCGAAAGGACAGATCCTTGACCGAACGAAGGAATGAATGAATGAATGAATGAATGAATGAATTTGAGAATGGACAGATGGAAGGACGGATAGATGGAAGGAGATACTTTTTAGGTCGGACGATAAAAGGGGAACGATTTTCACCTGAATTTCTGGCGAGGCGCGGACGTCGCGGAAAGCTTCCTTCATAAAAATCGGTTCTCGTGTTTTCGTACGTAACTGAGAGGAAAACATGACCCGAGGAGGGGCTGGAAAGGTGAGTCGTGCAAGGTCAGGTCGGCCTGGAATGTAGTTGGTCGATCCGTTTGAGAATAGGGTTGTTGTTGTTGTTGTTGTTTCATCATGTCGTCGTCCTCGTCGCTGTCGTTCTTGTTGTTGACTTCTTATGTGTGACCATTCGAGACCTTGACTTTCACTCTATCCATCATCTTCATTGTCGTCGTCATTTCAATAAGGTTTTCATGCACTGCGTCATCATCGTAACCGTCATCACATACACCCGGCCGTCATCGTCATCATCGTCGTCGTCGTCGTCATCATCGTTGTTGTCATCATCACCTGTCGGTTTTATCGGACAGTTGCGGTTATAGAGTTTTGCAAGTCTGATTCAGTCGAACATTTTCTATGACGTCACAGGGAACAACAGATGGTGAATTGATGAATTGATTGCGCATGAATTCAAGAAACGAAGGAAGGAAGGAAGGTGAATGACGCTTTGCGATTCGATGAATTCGTGGATCGAAAGCTAAAAATAGATCTCAAAACCATAAATAGAAATGATTGATGGATTGACGGACGGACGGATGGATGGATGGATAGATGGATGGTTGGAAGGACGGAAGGATGGATGGATGGATGAATTATCTGATAAAAGATTTCGTGGAGATGGTGCAGTGAGAGAGTGGATTGAATTATTTATTACACCTGGACAGGTGAGCGTGCCCTTTGAAGGTACTTGATTGGAAAAATTGAGCAGGTGTCGCTCGTTGACTTCAAATGCTTCTCATGGGAAGATGAAGTGGATGGACATCCACAGTGATGTCAATTTTTTGCCATCATCATCATCATCATCATCATCATCATCATCATCATCGTCATCGTCATCGTCATCGTCATCGTCGTCGTCGTCGTCGTCATCGTCATCGTCGTCGTCGTCATCATCGAAAAGTAGAAAATTAAACACACTTGTTATCACCATCATCATCATCACCAGTGCGGATGACGTGACGTCAAAGCAAACTCTCTCGGAGTTATCAACTTTAATCAGGAGGTATCTTGCCGTCATTTCTCTCATTTCCGTCATTGTCTTTTCCACCATCCGGAGTTTCCTGATCCTATTCCGTCGTATTCAGTTCTTGAATTTCATTCCATCCGCTCGATGGAAAGCTGAAGAATTTTTAAATTCCCCACCTTGCTACGACGTTAGACAAGCATCAACGTCCGATTCCAATCTGAGCCTCACTGTTAAAAGCAAACCACCACCGAAGCCCATCCAACCTGACCTCACCAATTTATGGCTCCATAAATCATAGGCGATGCCAAACTGGCCATATTCCCCTCCCATGGGAGCACCCCAATTCCAGCCGCAAATTCTGCACCCATCGACGCCACGTCCGTCTCATCAGCAGGGGATGGAGATGGAATTTAAGACGGAATTGAGGACGGAATCATTCCTTTTAAGCAAAGACATCGCCGGTGCTTCGTTTATTCCCCTGTTGCGATCTCATCAAAATTGGAGCCCGTAAATCCGCAGGGATTCGAGCCAGGGTCGAGCCGGTGCCGGACCGGTTTAGGAAGGGGAGGTGGTTATAAGGCCTCCCCTCTGAGACCGTCCCTGTGAACCATAGGGAGGGTAATACATAATGTTCCTTTGTAACGAAACAAATACGAGAGTGCCGGATTGCACCAGGCGATCTTGCATTGCAATGGTTGTATGGCCATTGTGCTTCGTTGATCTCGTTCGTCCCAATCGTAAGAAGCCATTCAGGTTACCAATGGTAGTATTACATGAAAGGCAATTAACTGCTCGGGATGTTCAATCAATTCATTCAATCAATTGTTTGGCCAAAGATGACCTCATAGTCGGCGGGATTATTTCTTTCATTATTATTATTATTATTATTAATATTATTAATATTGTTATTATTAATATTATTATTATTATTATTATTATTATTATTATTATTATTATTGTTATTATTAATATTATTATTATTATAGTTGTTGTTGTTATTATTATTATTATTATTAATATTATTATTATTATTGTTGTTATTATTATTATTAATATTATTATTATTATTATTGTTGTTATTATTATTATTAATATTATTATTATTATTGTTGTTATTATTATTATTAATATTATTATTATTATGCCAAGTTATGAAAAACGATTGCCCGTTTCTT
>CM067528.1:2112500-2115000 GCA_034509925.1 Hirudinaria manillensis | reverse complement strand
ATCACCGCCATCATCATCGTCGTCGTCGTCGTCATCGGAGAAAATCTTCTTCTGAGAAGCGCCACATGCTTCCAATGATCGAAGCAAACATTTTTCGAACCTCAGGGAACCACGGCTCTGGTTTATTTCTGCTCCTCTAAAAATAACAACAACAAATAAAAAAAAAGTACGCAGAGGTCCAGAGGTGCCGAGTTCAAACCCTGGCTCGAGTCACTGAGAGTTATTTACTAGAAAAGCGAAACTTTTGGTAAAGTCCCAAGTAGCAAATCATCTTCTAAAAATGGATTGGAATTTCCGATAGCTATTTCCGACTTCTAAGCTTTCAAATTTTATAAATAAATAAATAAATACGATTAAAATGAATTTTATTCGAAAATTATATTTCCCAATTATCTGTTGACCTAAAGACAAAGCGTGTCCTTTGTTGTCACGTCAGCCAATCAATGACCGACGAATTGAACAGGTGCGCCGGTGTCACGTGATTCGTTCCGCTTCGCTGGACGTCCGGATTTCTTTGCCTTCGTGAACTTAGTTTTTGTTTCCATTGTTCGATTATTATTATAATTATTGTTATTATTAGTAGTAGTAATAGTATTATTATTTTATTATTAAACTTTATTTAAATTATTATTAAGTTTATTTATGAGTGATTTTGTACATATAGAACCATAAGCCTTGTTGTCAGAGGCAATTTCCATCCATATAATATATTCATATTATAATAAATAATTATAATTATAATTACCGTTTCAAGGTCGTACTAAAAAATAATTGATGAACACGTAATCAGATAAAATTCTCTTCCGATCACGTGACCTGTAAATTGCGTTTGGGTGCGTTTTGTTTTTTTATTTTTATAATTTTATTTTTCGAAGCAATATTACAGGAATGTTAAATCGAATAAATGTTGTCGCAGTCGTTGTTGTTGGTGGTGATGGTTGTGGTGGTGGTGGTAGTGGTGGTGGTGGTAGTGGTAGTGGTGGTGGTAGTGGTGGTGGTAGTGGTGGTGGTAGTGGTGGTGGTAGTGGTGGCGGCGGCGGCGGTGGTGGTAGCGTTTTTTTTTTTTTCGTGAATTTGAAATCTTGAATGAAAGGTCACGACCGAGTTGAGTACTCTTGATCTTAACGAGGAAAACTGAGACTTTTCTGGTGCAGCGAATAATTATATTTCTTAATTATATTTATTAATTTCTACGTTTTTAAAAATAATTTGTTTTTATTTCGAATGTCATTATTTTGATTTCAATTTGAAATATTTCTCGTTCAAATACTAGTTTCTATTTCGTGGAATCATTATTTTTTGAACAAATGTTTTTATAAAACATTTTATAAGAAGAAATTGAAATGAAATTATAAATAAATGGAATAAATAAATTATTAGATAAATTGTATGAATATATTTCAAAATAAATGGAGTGACTAATAACTTGGATTAAGGAATAAATCAAAATAAATTGAATAATTACATTTTAAAATAAATTGTATGAATTTAAATAATATTTTAAATAATATTTTAATTTTTAAAAAAATTGATAAATAATAAATAATTTTAAAATATTTTCCAATAAATAAATTTGAAAATAAATTTAATTTCAGTATGGTCAACGTGCAACGTCGATCAGAAAAACCACTGCCTGGACCTTTGTGAGTTTCTGAATTAATTTCCATTTATTGATAGTATTTCACGTTATTATTATTATTATTATTAATAAATTATAATTAAATTATACATTAAAAAATGTAATAATAATAAATTATAATTTATTGCAAAATTTATAATTTTTGTTTATTATATTGTTGGCAATTTATTTATTTATTTATTTATCGCATTACAGCTATTATTTGCATTATTGAATTGGTTTTGTTGTATTTATAAGCGTAAATGGTATAAATTATAAAAAATGCCTACCATAATATCGTCCAATTTTGAAAGCAATTTACACCCATTCTCTCAAGTACGAACATGAATTTATCAATTTCATAAAACAATGAATTAAATTATATTTTAAAATTAAATAATTTTTAAAATTAAATAATTAATTAAAAAAAAAAAAAATAATAATAACCAACAACTCGAAGAACTGCAGCTTAAAAACAATCTTTCTTTTGTCTTATTGAAGTTTTTCTCACGGGAAAGTTGATGGTTTGATTGTGGACTAAAAGGATTAAAACACAAATATATGAAAAATGTAAAATAATAATTATTATATTATATATTATATTAATTATCAATTATGATGTATAATTAATATTATTATGTTATTTTATGGTTATGTTATATTAATAGTAAGTATCTAAAATATTCCAAATTAATAATGTTACATTGCATTATATGTTATAGAATATATATTTTCTATTAATATTATAATATATTTTTTTATTTAATTATTTGTTTGTCTTAGAATTTATTTCATTATAAATGAATTTTAAGATAATTGGCTTTTAATTCAAAATATTTTCAATTTCCTTTGAAAAACATCTTCAAACTTCCTGCTTTTAGT
>CM067528.1:2077500-2110000 GCA_034509925.1 Hirudinaria manillensis | reverse complement strand
TGTTATTATTATTATTATTATTATTATTATTATTATTATCATCATCATCATCATTATATTGTTGTTATTATTATTATTATTATTATCATCATCATCATCATTATATTATTATTATTATTATTATTATTATTATTATTATTATTATTATTATTATTATTATTATTATTATTATTATTATTATTATTATTATTATTATTATTATTATTATTATTATTATTATTATTATTATTATTATTATCATCATCATTATATTGTTGTTATTATTATTAATAAATCAATAAAACTTTAAATTATCGTCACTTCAACTCCTTTATTATTTCAATATAAACATCATCTACAGTGCCCAGGGTAGTGTTTTCCAGTCGAACTTCGAAACATTGACTTCGTCGCTGTTGTGTTACGGATTCTTCGTCATGCTTGCCATGTCCTTCATAGCTGTCCTCGTCTGCTACGTCAGGAGAAGAAGGAGCCGGAAGTGCAAAGGTAGGAGTCGGAAGCCATCTTTGTTTACGTTATTTGAATCTCGAGGCGTGAAGTATTATTTTTTTTTTGTGGAAGATGTGGTGGTGGTAAGGGGAGAGTGAGTGGTTTTGGGGTCTTTTATATATTTTTTTTTGTTTTCGATTTTATTGACAACATCGATGGAACGGATTCGAAATGATGTATTAAAGATTTGTTTACACATTTTTTTTTAATTTATAATATATTGTTTTTTTTTTATTTTAAAACGTTTTAACTTCAAGAACATCTTTCAAATTGAGAAATACATACGTATTATAAACAAATTAGAAACATATATCACAAAAACAGAGAGAATGTATTATTAATCAACAATCAATTGTTTGTTAACGTCACAAACTCATTATGATGACGTGATCTGACGTGATGACGATCAAAGCAACAACAACAACAATAACAACAACAACTACAACAACAACTACAACAATATCAACAACAATATCAACAACAACATCAAAAACTTGTGCCAAACGTTTCTCACGGTTTGATCTTAAGTCATCCCAACCACGTTGACATCAAAACGACTTCTTGGAAACTGACTTCCTACGAATGTCATTTCAGAATTTTTCTGTTACGTTCTTTCCAAGTAACCACCGACTTAAGAGCCTATTAATTGTGGTTATTATAGCACTGTCATATATTATTATTATTATTATTATTATTATTATTATTATTATTATTATTATTATTATTATTATCATTATTATTATTATTATTATTATTATTATCATTATTATTATCATTATTATTATTATTATTATTATTATTATTATTATTATTATTATTATTGTTATTATTATTATTATTATTATTATTATTATTATTATTATTATTATTATTATTATTATTATTATTATTGTAATTGCTGACTCTATTAATATCCACCATCATCATCATCATCATCATCATCATCATCATGAGTAATTAAGCCAGCCTCTTATTATCCATTCTAATAATAACGCACGTGACAAAAGTCCTATTATCGTGTCCTTCTCAGATTATTCTTTTTTTTTTCTTTTCCTCCACTTTTTTTTTAATCTTTCTATTTTAATTGGGAGTAAATTTCCTCTTCGTCGTCTTCATCTTCTCTTCATCTCTCGTCGATTACCTTGATTGGCTTCGGTTACGTGAGAGGCCAGTGATTGGTGATAGTCGTTGGCCAAATGGTTTCGTTATCGGTTGCAGTCGCTCTGAGAAATTAACTTGTCGTTGTCGTCGTGGTAGTGGTGGTTGTGGTGGTAAGTAGCCAATATCTTCTATCATCGGCCAATTCACGCTACGGTCAAAGGGGTAATGGCCTCTGACCCCAGTGATGACCTTAAATATTAGGTTAGGGTTTATGTTGATGGATTTTAAGAACGTTTCGGTGCTAAATAAAATGCGTTTGAGTGGATTGGAAAACTACCAGCGATAATTACCTCTGATATTTGTAACTCGTAATTGATACCGGTATTATTATTATTATAATTATAAATATATAATTATTATTATTATTATTATTATTATTATTGTTATTATTATTATTATTATTATTATTATTATTATTATTATTATTATTATTATTATTATTATCATCATCATCATCATCATTATTATTATTTTATTATTGTTGTTTTTTTTTCTTAACCATTAACTTTTTTTTTATTTTTGTTCGCTTACTTATTACAGACAACAACACATTAGCAGCTTCGAGGGCACATGGCCTCATCCAAGCCCCGTACGGTCCTTTTGACGAGGTACCGCCACCGTACACCCAGGGAGACTACCACGGCCTCTCGTACGACAGGCACACCAGTCTACACCATCCCCTCATTCCAGTCGACGCCTCCAGGATCGAACCTTCGGCACCGATGGAGGAGGAAAACCTCCTTCACTCGTCGGTCGTCGAGTACTTCTTTGGCAACAGAGCAGACTCAGAAGACCGACTGAACTCGACTACCACGGTCGTGACGATCCTAGAGGCATCGGAAGAAGATGGAGACCACGGCCAGACGGCAGCCATCCATTCGACATCTCAAGGACTTTCCGGCCCACCCAGAATTGCCGCTGGAAACACTCGGGAAACGGGCGACGTGAATACTTTCCACCAGCGGATGGTGGCGGGAGAATCCAGTCCGGACTCACAGGACGTTTTTCCAGGTCCAAGACTGTCCCCACCACCTTCGTACGAGGACAGCATCTGCCGGGTTTAGGGAGAAACCTGCTCAACGCTATTCGTGTACAGAAGACATTCATCTGCAGTTTGGAAGTCGCGAGGCGAAATTATTTTTTAAGAGACGCTTTTGTGACCTTAATAAGTTAAAAAATAATTTTTTCGTCTGTTTCTTCTGTTTTTTTTTGGTTTTTTTTTTGTTATTAACTTTTGAAAGACATCTTGTCGCGTGTATAAAATTATGTAACATTGCATTGACCAAAGTTTTAAATTCAAAGTTTTATTTTTTCATCTTTATTCTCTCAATCTTTGAACACTTGTTTGACAATGACATGAAAAAAATTCAAAAAAATCCTTGATTTGGCGGCGCATGAAAACAATTCATCGTTGGTGAATTTGTCGTTGAATCAGGTTTGAATTTTCGACATTCTGTACAGTATTTTGTTGGTGCCATGATAAATACGTCTCAATCAAGACACTAGTGATAATTTTCAAGTGATTTTCAGACAATTTACTACAATTTAAAAATGCTTTTATTTGAAAAATAAATTCGCCGGAAAAATGAGTTTCTTACGTGACAAATGATATGGAGAAGGATGTGAAAGATATCGCAAAGCACAAATTAACTATGAACGAGTCAGGAATTGGACTTTTTGGATTGAAAATTAAAGATTAGATCTCTTGTGCCTTAAAATTTCCTTCGAAAAGTGGAAAGAACGGCAACGTGCTATTTTAATCATCAGAGTAATCATGTTTCAAGAAGACTTTATGCTAGTGTTATGTAACTCATATAAGCCTACGCCTAATAAATGTTTTGCGTGTTTTGTTTACCCATCAATAAAATTCAATGAATAATGATTTAAGTCACCGAAATAGATCGGCAATGATTCGTCTGATGAATTGGTGTCGTCTTCTGTTCTCCACAACTGACTCCATCTCAAGTAGCATAAGATCATCAATCAATGCCACTCGTAGGTCACATCACAAACTTAAAAATTTTCTTCTTCAGAGTTTGTGCTACACTCAACATCATTAAAGTAGTTTCATATTCTGCTCGGACAAGCTTGGCATCCATTATCATAATCTTCAACAGGAACTGAACTTGACGGTTACGCCCACAACGTTTTCGAAAAGTCCCTTAAATTTCTATTTATATTTGTGCAATTAAATTACAAAATAAATAAAAGTATTGAATATTTTATAATATGTTTGTCAACAATTTGAATGCAACCGGCCATCCCTATTTTACTTATTGACAAGAAACTTTTGGTCTCCCAGCGCTCAAAGGTAAAACTTCGTACAGCTGCTGGTCTGATTTCAACAGTTCTTTTAAAGAAAACCAGTGAAGCTGAAAATGGCCGATAAAAGTGAGCAACTGATTGCTTCGCTTTCAAGAACTCTTGGTTGGGGATGTTAAGGATGAAAGACAATTTGGGCATAATGAATTCTTGATGCGCATAATTTGACCGTTAATTGAAGGTGCGATCCATGCATCGCCATTGCTGGAAGTTAGCGAGAAGCAAAGGCAAGAGGATGAATGGAGGCAGGAACTTTTGCAAGTAAGCTAGATTTGAGCACAAGATTCTAGAATCAACCGAGTCCAACGATTTATCTATTATTTTTTAAATTTACCAACTTTGCAGTTGGAGAAAGAGATCCAAACTCTCAAATCCGTGCTGTCGGTGAAGAGTGCAGAGGCCTCTGAACTTAGAAGTCGTCTGGGCATAAGTTCCATTAAGGAGCTGAAAGAAGATGTCAAGCAAAGTTACAAACTTCTTCAGGATTCAGAAGTGTCAGAGAAGTTTATTTGTCAAGTTTTCATTTTGTGAATTTTTCATAGCAACCATCATGTCAGTTGAGTGGAAGGCCACTTGATTGAAGTTTGTTGCATCATTTAGGTAATTCAGGCATTCATTAATAATTAATTGCCATTTTAGTGAATAATATTAATAAATTAGTGAATAAGGAAGTAAAGTAATGAAATGATGTTATTAATAATAATGTTGTTTTTATGGATCACCAGTGATGGTTCGAACGAGCACGAGATTATGTTGCCATGTTGGTCTCAAGAGCTATTCATGCTCACACATAAACATTCCTGTGATGTCGTCCTGAAGTTCTAGATTGACTGTTGACTAAATCAACGAACGTGCCGCAAGTCGTCTGCCGCATAAATAGTCCCCTTTTCACGATCCGATTAATTAACTTCAATGAATTCAAAGCCACAACTTTCATTGACTTTCATTTCTTTTGCTCTTCGAACAGCATCCAGAAAACAAGTGCTGTCTTCAAAAGTTTTGGAGAATTTGCATCCAAAAAGTTTGATGATGTCAAGCGAGTATTTTTATAATATATAATTGAAAAATTATTTCTCTGAATGTTTACGTTTTCTTAACAAGTTAATTTGTTTGTGACTTTTGAATCTAAATTTTTAAATTAAACTGAATGTTTTGCTGTAGAAATTCAAATGCAGTCAAGACGTTAGAAGACAAGGTTGGCAGTGCTTACAGCAACGTTAGGGTTCGTAATAGCAGATATAGAGTTGTAAGAAAAAAATAATTTAATTTATCCAAATATAAATAAACGTAAATTTTAAAGAATCGTCTGTCGTCGTCGACGATGTTTTCCCCTCGGGCCTCGGACGGCACCTTACCCCCTGCAGATTCGAACCTTTATTCGCCCACGACCACCTTGGACCAAGGTTACGAAATGATAGACGAATCCTTCCTGACGAAAACCGACGAAGATAAGCTGGTCGCGACTGGAAAGAAGATTTGAATTGCAATAAATTTACAGCATCTTCCGTGACTTTCCTGATGTTTATTTTTTACTTTTGGCCACCGATTTTTGCTTTACCGATTAATTTCTTCATCATCAATTCCTGACGGACCGATTTCATTTGCAAAGTAACAATTATATCGCATTTATTTGACTATATTTTTTTGGATCGGCTCGCATTTTTCAACATCGCACGTGCCTCACTTCGCAGACTTTATACCATCCGATTGCAACATCCGATACGTTTCAACATTCAAGTTCGTTTGGAACTCTGAGAACTTTAGCTTCTTGCATTCTTCACGAATGACAGAAAAAGCATTTAGAACAAGTTGTCATGGTGACGGAACATCGATCGATTAATTTTGACCATGCAAACGAATGTTGAGTCATCAAAATGGATGCCATGCATTAATTATTAATAACCGTGTATTAATAACCACGTATTATCCTAATCGCCTGTAACGAATACGAATTAAACGACATTAAAATAAATATTCGTAGAATAAATTCATTTAGGAGTCTTTCTTGTCTTCGTCTTCTTTGCTCTTGAACAGCTTTTCTGCCGACCTGTGGATCTCCTCGACGTTCTTCAACATCCTGTCGTCCAGTTTTTTGTCCTTCCTCAGCTCTTCGATCTGTTTCGCCAGGGTTTCCAGGTTCCCGACTTCCTTCATGGACACTTCGCCGGATCCCCTCTTGGCCGGCTTTAGCTTTAAATTAACGATGGTGGTTCAGTCGATTTCTAGTGAATTAACGTTTAATTAATATTATTAATAATTTACTTGGAAATTAATTCAGTCTTAGATATTAGCTTACTAATTACATAACTATTAGGAAAAATTCTCAGTGGATTAATCGGTTGAGGATGCAGTTGGCATGTAACTCAAGTGCTACCAGCAATGATATGCTAACGATTTAATTACAATACAACTTATTAAGAAGTGCAATAAAAAAAATGTTCTTATGAATCCCGACACACGTAGGGTGAGGTACGGCGAGCGTTTTCAATGTTCTAATGAAGCAACCTGCGACTTGTCCGGCTTCCAAGCGATGAAGTTTATGATTTGGAACATCGCAGGGATGCTGGGACCGATTTCGTTTCCTGCCTCGTCTTTTGAATTTTGACTTCCGAATTTTTCTGGCAAAGAAATCATGTTCAATGAAAATCATGTGCAACGTAATGCTGAGCTGTATCTAAATGTGACTGTATTCTCTGATTGCTGAGAACTTATAGATGTTTTGTGAAACACGAGTCAGTTGAATGTCGATTGGGAGGTTAAAATCATTTTTTGTTTTAAATATTTTCTTATTGCATCGTAAAATGTCGTACTTTGGTAAATAGCACCGGCAGCCAATAAGGTTTCTCTCGACAGCGACAGACACCTGTTCCATGCACAGTTGCTTTCTCCCATCCCTGAAGTGGATTAACAGATGAACTTAATGAACTTAAACATTTATAAATTTAAATTTATTTATTTATATATAATTATAAATCAAATTTTCATTGCATGATTGAAGAACTTTCTGTACAACATCAAGAATAATGTAAAGATGTTGGTCGATGATGATGATGATGATGATCAAACAACCTTTCAAGTCATTCATCAGCTCCACGATGCTAGGATAGTTGGTGACAATATCATCCACATCCTGCATAAAATAATAGAAAATACTAGAATAAAATTTAAATAAAAAATAATAATTTAATTCCCCTCTTAAATCCCTTTAAATCTTAACACTGTAGTCATCCAGTCAACTATGCTAAAAATGACTCAATAGAAATTCTAATTTGCACAAAAAAATTTAAATAAAAATATTTATCATAAAATCAACAAAAATATCATCTAAACTATTAATAATTTAATTACAAATCCAATAAAAATCAAAACACGCTCACAATGGTCAGCATCACAAAACCAGCTCTGTGCAGCAAACCACCCAGATCTTGTGCAGAGGTGTATGGAGAAATGTGAGGTGAGTAACCCTGAACATTATTTTTGAAAAATTATTTTTATTTTCTAGCCTATAAATAATTATAGATATATAGAATATAAAAATATATAAATAAAAAAAATTATATAAAATTATCATAATATATTAAATATTATAATTACCCCCTTCCTCTCCAGCTCTGCCAAGTAAAGCGAGACCCGGAGTTCATGGAGGGTGTCCCCACCAAACATGGTGCCAACGAAGCATCCGTCATTCACCAGAACCTTGTGGACCTGATTTTAAATATTTTATGTTAATTCCATCTTATTATAGATTTAACATAAAATTTTATGTTAAATGAATTCGTTGATTATTTTGCAGTTATTTGATCTGATATTAATTAAATAATTAATTTCATTATTATTTAATAATTAAATTTAATAATTAAATAATTAATTTCGTTATTATTTAATTTGTTTATATTTTGTTTATAATTATTTATATTCAGATATATATATATATATATCGTATCCTTGCATAATTATATTGAGCACTAATGTTGCTGTCAAAACAGCTTACCAATGCACAGTAATTTTACATCAGAATGATGGCAAAAAAACAAAATAAACGTTTTTCTTTTAAATATATCATAATAATCTACAATATTATTCAATTATTCATTTTTAATTTTCTCCATAATTATTTGTAATGATTAATGATTTATATGCTTATAGAACTCGGGGGGAGGGGTGTTGAGCCGAATAATGTTCTACCTGTCCAATCGTACTGGGTAGGTTGTTGACCCAATGAAGGCTGTCAAAATAAATTGAGAGAATGATTGACAATAAAACGATAATATTTCTGAATTATGCAATAAAAATTAAATAATTATCTTATTATTGAGTGATATGTAATTGAGTGTTACAATTCAAGAAGGCAAAAGATCGAATTAAGATAAATATTAGAATTAAAATTGTAAATTATAACAAATATTAATTAATCAATCAATCAATCAATCAGTGATAAATTTAACTAATCAAACTATTAAGGTTAATAAGGAACATCACATGTGGTTCAACCTCAAGTTTGAGACGACGAGATCAAAGGTGTTGCTTCTGAACGGAACGAATTCTTCGTCGATGATGACCGAAGACGTGGGAACATCGCTTGACAAGATGCTCTTGTCCTTGAACAACAATATTAATATTAATAATAATAATTAGTATAATTAATATGAATAATAATAATAATTAGTAGAAAACTTAATCGACTACCATATTATATAACTACGTGTGAGTACATGATGTGCATGACATAGTGAATGTCACACACAATTTACCAAGGTTGCTATTCATTATCATATACATATATTAATTGAAACCTAAAGCATCTCATGCATATTCATGTAGAACAAAGTTGTTCAAAGCCATTGCATTTCTTACCAGCAGCTTCGAAGTGACTTCGGTCTGATGCAAAGATCCAATGGTCTCCCTCACCAGATTTCGACCAACAAACCCCTTTCCAGATCCCAGGTCAAGGACATTACAGAAGTTTCTAGAAAGTGAAATTAACACATAACCCTACGTTTTATATCTGTAACAATTTACAAATACCATTTTTCAATGTTAACAAAATAAAACCTAGATTAAAAAATGAAACCTAGATTAACAACTGACCTTTTAATGTCAAATAACCTGTCTGCCGTTCGCCAGCCCACCTATACATGAACATGTTATGATTTGTAAAAGCCCGCATCGTAATTAGTGTCGATGTCATTAATTGTTTAATTTATGGGTAATGTTGACAATATTAATTTACTTCTTCTTTTATGTAATCGTAAATCGTATGATCTTCAAGAGATGCTGCCCTTTCTTTTTGCGACCGTTTGGTTTTTCTGTCAAAAATATTCATGGGAGAGCCCTGTGTAGAATATCTTAAAAATTCGCATTTTAAAAAATGTTTCGGGGAATTAATAAGGCGAGAACACGTCAAGCCATTAACTATCCTAAGGCACCGCAAACCATTCATGCTGTCTACAGTTGTTTTTAAACTAAAAATTAATTTTCGTTCAAATTTTGATGGCTGGTGGTCATCTAATAACACTATATTTTGAATTTGAAAATATTTTATTAGTCAAACATATTTGATATTAACAAATATATTTTTATTTTTACTTAAAAAAATATTTGATATTGAAACATCTGTTTACTAACATTATTCACGTGTTAGCGATAAATAAAATCCGTTGCCTGTGTAAATATAGTATATCTTCATTCATCCATTAAATAACATGAAACGCGATTCAAAGAAACTAGACCATTATCAATCTGATGATTTTGCTGAATTTCTGAAGAATGACGAGGGTTGTTTGATAGATTTCGGTATAAAAACTATTGAGAACGAAGACAAAGATGGTACTAAGGATGATAGTTCATGCTCGCCAGTAAAGAAAGTCAAAGTAAATACTACATAAAGTTTTCATTGTAAGCATTTGGTTAACATAAGTGAATAGGTTGCAGAAACGAAAATTAAAGTTACAGAGGATATAATTTCATCGTGGACGAAACTTCTCAAAGTAAGTTTTGAAATGCTAATTTTAATACATTTTGGAGATGAAGGCGGTATAGATTTAAACACTCTCTAAATGTTACCATATTACGAGTATAATTCTTCGATCAATGCTATTAATTATTCTAAATAATAATAACAACAACAATAATAATAACATAATCAAACTATTTAGGAAAATTTCCCTGGAGGATTGGAAGAACTGACATGTGGTCTAAAGGCAAGCATTGCATTCAGTAATTCGTCAGGTGCTGAATCCACTAAATATGAAGTGCAGAGCATTGAAGGTACTTTTTTGACATTATTTTATCACAATTGAAAATGTTCTTCCAAAATTATAGTCTAACCACATCAAATGTGGAGATGCCAAGTTTTATTAAGATCATAATTATCAGAGTTTTTATGATATACCTGTAATTGTTCATTTATGTGCCATCCTAAGCATAGCTTTGGAAACATAGTAACACTCAACATTAATTGATTTGATTCCTCAGTGCGCAGATCAATTGTCAACACATGCACAGTTGAAATGCCTCCCCTACTGAAGAAGTATCTGTCACTTCAGAGTTCCAAGTCCAAAAACTCTTCACCTTCTAGCAGTCACAAATGGAAGAACGTGCAGCACATCATGAAAGAATATTTGACGTCTGCTCTGAATGTAAGATTATTTGAACTTAATTTGTTGTGCAAATTTAAATACTAGGCAATAACGTGCACTTATTATAGATCTTTTATCACCATATTTTTAAACTGTTATTTATTTATAACATCAATTATCACATTTATAACAGCTTCTTGATGAAAAGGAGGTGGCAATGCTGGAGATTGGTCTCAAGCACATGATAGACTTGCCCCAATTCTTTCTGTGCTTCCCAAAACTTGCATCGTCATTCATTGAGGTGATTAGACTATTGAATTCATATTAAACTTTAAATAATATATCAAAACAAATAACTGAATTTAAAATTATATTTTGACAAAAAGTATATTTTTCAAATTTAATAAATGTAAATGATTGTCTAGAAACTTGTCATCTTGTGGAGCGAGTCAAATGGGGAATTACAAAGTCAGACCAATCAGTGCCTGTCTGCCCTCATTCTCTCGGCCAATGAGATCGTCACGAAGTTCACTCTTAGGGTCAGTTAGAGCGTACGGAGCCGTCGATAAGCGTTCATTAGAAAATTTTATTGTCAAGTAAATCTTCATGGTCGTCACGGTAACGGTATATATTTACTTCATCTTCAGAAAGTGTATTTGTCGTTCATGGTCGTCTGCAAAAACATGTCGGCAACAACGACAACAAAAGTCACGTCGACGAGAAAACAGTTGGCGGACATGTTGTGCTCGAAGCCAAAATCCGCTCAGTCTTTTATAGCGACTTACCTTCAGCAGATGATGAAATTTGTGGATTCAATTGAAAAGAAGAAGGTATTCATTGCGATGCAGTTGTTGTTATTAATATTATTATTATGATTAATTATTGATAATTATTATTAATAAACTAATATTATTATTAATATATTACTATTTTCATAACTCATGTGCAGGCATCAGTGTAGTTACTTGAATTAGTGATTTTAGATTTCCCCCCATTTAATTGGTATTTGTGCCTAAAGTAAAATATCTAACACCTGTTATGAAACTACTTTTTAAAAATACTGACAACTTATAATGTGAAAATAATTACTAATCATCCATCAGTTGATCCCAAAAGCCATCTGCTGGCAGTTCGTCCAGTCGTTGTATTTGTGGGGCGACGTTGTTGCATTGAAGAATGGAGATGAACAACTGAAGCAGTTGGGGAAGCCACTCTGCAGCCTCATCCTCACAATTGTTGGGTAGGTCTACATTCTTTCACTAAATGTTGCTTTCACTAGAAAACAAGGCCCCTCGTCATTAATCTCATTTCATTTAGTTTGTTTACTTAGCACAGTAAACATGGCTCCTGGCGAGACAGTGGTCAATGGACAGCCTTGTCCTATCATTGCCATCACTGACTATATTTTAATGGCCATTTTCTTAGCAACCTCACTCATCTATAATCTCTGCCACCTAGACAATAACAACACAGTGCATTATCAGTTAACAAGTTGTTTAATTATCAACCCTCAGGTCGAATGCATCCCCCGTGCATGCTCCTCTGAGGCTGTCTTGCACCAGACTTCTGCTCAACCTGGCGAGAAGGGCCAGTCTCTTTGTCCCAGGGCTTCTATCCGTGATCCTAGAGGTTCGAAATTTATTTCTGTTGTATCTAGCTACTCGTTTGTAAATCGTCTCAAGAATGCAGGTGTTTCGAAACTGCTATGAGATGTTTAAACCCAATTCATGAAACGTTGTTAAATATTATGTCGTTAATTCGATATTTTTACATCCATGTCTCCAATAATTTTGCCATTTTCAGCCTCTCGGATGGAGAATGTTTGAAGAAGAGCCGGAGAATTCCACCTCGAAGTCATTCCTTTACTCTGTCAGACTCCAGCTGAGCAAATCAGAATTGCAAGAGAAAGTTCTTGTGGTTGGTTAATCAACAATCTGGTGATTATTTTTAACAAAAACAATGACTATTTATCACTTGATTAATTTTCAGTAAATACAATTACATACTTTATTATAATATATTTGATTATATTATATTCATTTTCAGGAGGAAACATTAAATGAAGTTCTGGACCTTCTCCTTGATTATTCAAACCTCTATTCAAACTCAGTGGCCTTTCCTGAGCTGATAAATGAACTTTTCAAAACTGCAAAATCCTTCAAAGATTCTTGCATCTTCCCGGGTCACGCAAAGAAATTGGAGCAGGTCGTAAGCAAGATCAAGGTCGTTTCCGACAAGGTCGAGAAGAAGAGGAAGTCCGACACTCTCGATCTGAAGGACAAAGTTGCTCTGGTCAGTTTGTACTTATTCTTGCTAAGTGAAACAATCTGATAATTATTGATCTATTAAATCTCTATTGGCAATTGGCTATGAGCCATTTTTAAATCCGATAGGTTTGCTAAATAAACCGTAAATGAGAATGAAATTCAAATGTACAGAAACAATGGGAAAATGAGCTAAAAGATGAAAAGAACGATTTGAAGAAGTTTTATGCCAACTGGGCCATAGAGAGAAGCAAGAAACAAGAACAATCCTTGAAAGATGAAATGGTTTGTTTTCTTCTTAAGTAGTGATCTTTTAAAGTATATAGTTTGCTATCAACAATCACAATCTTATGACTTTTTCTTCAAGGCCTTAATCGAAGAAGTAAAGCCATCCAATGAGATGTTGAAAACTAGTGAGGCTAAAGATGATGGCGATTCTGAAGAGGATATGGATGTTGATGAAGAAGAAGAAGATGAAGAAGGGGACAATGAAGATGAATTGTTTTTCGAAGATGATGAAGGAGCCATAGCTTTTGAGGAAGATTGAGAAATAAAAATTACTGTTTCTTCTGTTCGTTCTTGTTAGGAAGTAAACATACTGGCTTTAGTAATTTTATAAATACGAACATTTGCAAAAAAAACGGATAATTGTGTTTACTGCAAACGTCAAAACCCGACAGCGACGACATTTTTATTTTGACGCCGCGAAGCTTGCCTTGCGTCCCCTGAACTTTTAAATATGCAATATAATTTTAGGAGCAGGTACAACTTAAAAATAATTTTAAGATTTTCATTATCTGATGTGATTATTTAAATCTTTCATATGACACTTTGAAAAATTAAGTGAATTATTTCTTTTGTATTGCAAGAATTATATCCGTGGGCCGTAATTTAATTTATACCAACAAAATTGTCAGAGGTGAAGTTCAACTATGTCTGAACAATTAGTGACAAGCCTTCAGTCATACAAAGTGCAGTTGGCCCAGGTTCGATAACATTTTAAATTGACATCTTAGAATCAATCCATCGTCTTAACTCGCCCATATCGTCCAAGTTGATTGCCTATGCATGGTCCTAATAAGTAAGTGTGCTCATTTTACAGGTCGAGCAATCCTTGTTAAATCCAGACATCACCAATGCTACAGAACTAAGGAAATTGAAGGAGGATCTTGAACAGATCATTTCGTTGACTCAAACCCTCATCGAACCCACCGAAGAAAAGGTCCCTCGCTCAGTTGCTCAATATTTTGAGCCTTCGACATCGAAGCAACCAAGACCTTGGAAAGTTGGCGACAGATGTGAAGCCTATATGTCTAAGGAAAACAAATATCAGTTCGGAACTATAAAGGAGATACTCGAAGACAGGACGTGCTGTGTGGCTTTTGGAAAGAAATACAGCGAAATTGTACAGCTGGATTCTCTGAGAACGACAAAGTAAGTTTCATTTGAAACACTTGGAAAATTTAATAAGAAAACTGCATAAAGAATACTTCTTAATTTATGAGCTATTACAAATATTTGACATCCATTGTAAAACGAGTATGTGAAAACTTGATATAAAATATTATTTATAAGATAACGTTTGGCTGATATTGTTTTAAAGGAATAAAGTGGATCCGAAGAAAGAGCATAAAAAACAAAAAGTAAAAAAGTACGAGGAAAAGAAGAAAGAGGAAGAAAAACTAGGAGAAGACATTAAAAATAAATGGCAAACTTTCAATAACAAGGTTACAAATTTATATCAATTATTATTCTAAAAAATGTGATTTAATCTCTCCTATTATTTCTTTAGTCTTAGTAAATGAATGAACTTATATAACAATCACATTTACACCATCATCAGATGATAAAGAACAAAAAGATGAAGAAAAGTATATTTGCCACCCCAGATTCGGTCACGGGCAGAGTAGGTGTTGGCACATGTGGAATTGGAGGACGACCAATGACAAAGTTTTCTCAGACAGAAAAACTCAGCAAGGGGACCATGAATTAAATGTTCGATTGTGTTTCTTAGTTCATTCATACAAGAGAGATGACTCCGGTGTTACAATAACGGTTACTTGTTTATAGTTTTTAACTTGGAAATCGTTTGCTAGGAATATGATGAATAGGAAGATCATAAATCGTCCGAGCAAAATTTATAAATCCCGCTTCATATTACCATTTGAGTATCTAGTATTCACCACAGATATAAGAATAAAGTTGTAAATAAAAATTGTTAAAATGGTGATTTAACAAAGCTTACATAATTTATAACGTTTAATTTAAAGCTGGTCAGAATTAATATGAACATACTTTCAGTGACAAGGCACATTGCAATCGTGGTTCGCATTCTTCGATTTGTTTAATATTAAAAAAAAGAATAAAAATGAAAGCATGCATGCGCAATCGTAAAATATAATATGTGTTACAATAGTTTCAATAAACGTAAACAATTTCTTGGCCGTGGGACGATATTGAGTTGTGATATTTTCATCCGAATTAAAAGTATAAAGTCATTTTAAAATGTCTGAGGAATTGGTTACAAGTTTGCAATCCTACAAAGTTCAATTGAGCCAAGTATGTTACTTCGATAAAATAATCCGATCGTTAGACTCTATATAGACCACGATTCGGATATCTCAGAGTTGTTAATACCCAATAAATATTTTGTGACATTAATTTTTTAAAATCTAGTTCTTTTAGTGCAAATGCTTTTGAGGAGATCTGGTTGACCTCATTAAGTTGTTAATTCTATAATGTGATCGATTCAAAAATAACCATTTAGGTTGAACAATCGCTCCTCACTGACCCACCAAATGTAGAAGAATTATTGAAGCTAAAGAGAGACTTGGAGGTATGATTTGAATTTATAAACACACCTAATGAAAGAGAAACTGACATTTTGTTTTCTCTTCAGGAAGTCATATCGTTGACACAATCCCTCATTGAACCGACAGAGGAAAGAGCTCCTCGATCTGTGGCTCAATACTTAGAGCCATCGACGTCGAAGTCTCAAAGACCGTGGAAAGTGGGTGACAGATGCGAAGCCTACATGTCCAAGGAAAACAAATACCAAGTTGGAACCATAAAAGAGATACTCGAAGACAGGACTTGCTGTGTTGCCTTTGGTACAAAATACAGTGAAATTGTACAATTAGATTCTCTAAGAACGACAAAGTAAGATTTGATACCGTTTTCCTAACGTTTCTTGTGTAGGAGATTCGATTTTAATCAAAGCACATCAAATTGTAAATGTCAAGTTAGCTCAATCTGCTCTTTTGAATACTAAGGATGTATTGCACACAGCTATTATTTTAATTTTAAATTACAATTTTAAGCATTCTAATTCATCAAAGATTAAATATTTATGAGAAAAGATGAACGATCATCATAAAATTCATGGCAGCTTCATTCCTAGAAATTAAACAACGTTTTGGCTTTGGCACAGTAAATGTGTAACATTACATAGCTATGGAGTTCTACTGATTTTAAAGCTAAAATGTTTCAGCAGTTTCACTTGTGAGTTGTCTTGGTCATCTTTGATTAATCAAGTATTACTCTATTCTCTATTTTTAAACATGTCTACACAATCAATCACACAGCACAACTGATCATGTCAAAGTAAACATCATATTTTGTTTATCATCACCTAAATTATGGTCTTCTGAATAAGATAATAAGATATCATACCAATTCTCATATGTAATTGAGGTCATTTCCAAAGGATAAAAATAGATCCACAGAGGGAGCACAGGAGACAGAAAGCCAAGAAATATGAAGAAAAAGTGAGAGAAGAAGAAAAACTAGGGGAGGACATCAAGAACAAGTGGCAGGCTTTCAACAGCAAGGTATCCTATTAGCGTCACGACATCTTTCATAACTAGGGGCATCGTACCCTGTCGTTCACGGAATGCGACCTGATCAGAGTTCTCATTAACTATTTGTTTTTTAAAATACTGCTGCCTACCAAATTCTACATGTCAGAGTGTTGTTATTATTATTGTTGTTGTTTTTTATTTATTTTTTTATTAGGTTTGCAATGAATTTTATTAATTATAAAACGAATCGTTAGAGTGGAATTGGTGATGCCGCACTCGCTCGTTACCATTTTTAAGAGCTTACTTTCTTCTGATATTAACGTTTCATCATCAGATGGCAAAGACTAAAAAGATGTCCAAGAAAAGCATATTCGCGACGCCAGACACGGTCAACGGCAGGGTCGGCGTGGGTACCTGCGGCATCGGCGGCAGACCGATGACCAAGTTTTCCCATGCAGAAAAACTCAACAAAGGAGCCCATTAATGAGCTACGGACGACTAAAAGTTAAAGTTCCTGCTTTCAAAAATCTCGACTCATCTCGACGGCCTCGAGCTGATTGCGAACGGATTTTGACTGATGAAAACTTATCGGACGATTAAAAATAAAATCATTCGTTTATTATTTATTTGTGACTTGGATTTTCCTATGCCTATTAACAGGTTTGTAGGTGAAAATGTAAACTATGTTTGGAAGTTCACGTTTATTAAGCAATCTATCATCCTCGTTTAGTAAAAAATAGTCCTTTTTAATTTCATTCCATAGAATGAAAATGCGATCCAAATTTTCCAGACTGCTTGACATTGCCACTGGAAGGCTTCTTGTGAGTAAGTTCATAGTTTGGATTGGTAAGGCAGTACCTGTCTGGAGGAAATTTAGGTCCACTGAAGGGTTTGATGGGTGGCAGTGGATTGCTGTTGATTGTTCGAGCAGTTTCGAGCAGCAGCTAAAATATGATTAATGTTGACTTTATTAATTTATTTTTTTACTTAAAAAGTTTATGGCATTAAAACTGAGAAATTTAATGAACTTAAAAGGTCTTTGCTGGCAAAATGATAGCATTGTAGTTCGGCCAGATACAATATGGGAGAAAAAAGTACGGATCCTCCGAAGAATATCAAATCGCAAATTATTAGAGCAATGTTTTCGCTCTTAGACTTACTTCTCTGGGAGGAGGCCTTGTAAAATAATTGTCTAACTTAAGCTTGGCGACTCCGCGTACATCAGAATCCTCAACAGATTTTTTTCCATTCATCTGAGCCAATATTTTGGCATCATCTAACATATCAACCACATATCCTGAAAATATGGTTAACAGCGATGAATTATAATGTTCGGTCCCAGGAGCTCCTCACTTACTTCTTGCAACTTCCAGTAACATTTGCGGTACATTTGGATCATATTCTTTGACATTCATTTCACTTAATATATTTTTCATGCATTGTACATCCTTTGATTCAAACTTACCGGCCATATTTGCGATTATGTTAGGCGTCGGGGTTTTGTTTATCTTGGTTGCGTTATAAACGATAATATGTTTTATTTTCGAAAGACATTAAATGCATCATTTTTAAATCTTTGTAAACAAATATTGACTAGTAATTCTATTATTCTTAAATTTGCGCTTTAAATGTAGAATGACTTTACAGAAACGTTCAGAGATCGTTATTTTTAATGTTCACCACTAAAGAATGGACCTAGAGCTCACTAGCATATGCCTGAACATCGGGAGGGGTGGTCATATATTTGAAAGCTTAATTAGTTCAAAAGTTAAAATAGTTGTTTTACAATAAAAGAAATTTATGTCCCCGAATCACTATTATTATCATTTGATGTTATAATTTATTAACTTTAAGTGGAAACAAAATATAAATCAATAAATAAAACCGGAAGATAATCTTCCGAGTGCGTCTCTGAACAATTCCAGCAGGAGTTGCCGTGTCATGGCTCATAAAATGTATTTCGCGTTCGAGACGATGCTAAGAAATTGTTAGAAGTAACGGGGGAAAAGGGATAGGAGCTTACCGACAGGGGTCGTCAAAGGGGGGCCATGCATTCAAACATTTCAAAGAAATGGGGAGAGTGATATGCCAATGTGTGACGCTCATGAGTGTTTTAGATTTTATTTTAATCAGTTGCGAAATTTTCAGTTCGGACATGTGACATGGCAAAAAGTGATTCAATGTCAAGGCTAATCGAAAAAGAATCAGACTCTCTTAAATATTTAATTTCTGGATAATGTTTTATAATTTTTAAAGACATACTTTTTCGCAATAAAATTAGGAAATTTATTTTTTGTTGGTGTTATTGTTTTTTTAAAGCATTAGGGAAAATTGGGGATCTTATATCGCCTTATAAATCAAGTTCAATTTGTGAGTTTTTCTTGCTTTTTTACATTTTTAAAACAGGGATTACATAGATGATGAAGGCATATTAAGTCATGAAATGATGGCTGAGTATTTGCTGGATTGATACAGTTGAGCTTTATTGAATGATGCAATTAAAATATAATTTGATACAATTGACCTCTTCAAATATATACGATTTGTTTTGGAAGATGTTATACTAAATAGTTTGAACAGCAGCATCAATTAAGGTGCTCAAATACATTCAGGAATTGCCTGTGGTAGCTGTAAGGCTGTTTTATATGTTTGATAGGGATTCATTTTATGGAAATCCTATCCTAAAGTCATGTTGGCTGCAAGAATTTTAATGAGATGTGGCAGAGTTCAGCCATCACTTTTCCAAGGGAGACAACATTTCACAACCAGGGCTAAGCTGCTTGCTCCAGAAGGAAGGAGCTCAAAAATTCAGTCTGAGTTACCAACTTTTATGAAAAGGCTCATGGCTCCTGCTGGTAAAAATGGTGAGCAACTGCTTTAACAGTAACAATAATTAATTTGTATCTTATCAATATTACATTTGTAATTGTTAACAAAAAATATTAATTCTCCCGACCAGCTTATAGAATAGGAAATGCTGTTGTAGCTGGTGCTTCTGCATTTGCCCTGGGATCATTGTGTTACTATGGCTCGGGCCTTTCAAATGAAGCAGGAACTATTGACAAACATATGTAAGACATGTGTTCAGATATTCATTATTCTGGATTAGAGTTTGAGATGCATGGATTTTAATTTATCATTTTGTGCAGTTACTGGTCTGAAACTGTTCGCCAGCGTGTGAAGAGCACTTATGCTTATATGGGGGGAAGTGTCCTCATAACTGCTGCCTCTGCTCTTGTGGTAGCAAATTTTAAACCTCTCCTCAATTTCATGACGATACCATCCGGATCGGTGCGTTCCATTTATTGTTTTGATGTCATTTGTTACATTTCTAGATTTTCTTGTATGTGTTATTTCTAACTTCTATATTAAATGATGATTCTATCTCTGTTGATCAACTGCCTTTGTAGGCTGTTGTTGGAGCACTTGTGGTCGGAGCTGGTGCATTAGTCCTTTGCGTGAATCTGCCTTATACTGAAGAACTTGGTGCAAAACATTTGGCTTTGGTGACTTTTGCTTCAGTTTTGGGAGCTGCTTGTTGTCCATTTGTTTTCTTTGAAGGACCTCTTTTGGCCAGAGCTGCTACCTACACTGCTGGAATTGTTGGAGGTTTGTGCTTTCAATGAAATCTCTTTTGTATTTGTAGCGTTATTTAACATAAAGTTTAAATCTTCATGCGATATCAACTCAGCAACCGTTTTTCCAAACAGGTCTTTCGACTATCGCTTATTGTGCCCCCAGTGATAAGTTCTTGTACATGGGAGCTCCGTTGGCCATGGGATTAGGAGTGGTGATTGTTGCTTCTCTCGGTTGGTGAACCTGTTATCGATTCGAGTTATTATGATCCAATAGGAGACAAATCTTTTTTCTGAGGAGAGTTTCTTATGAAAAACCGTGTTCAATTTTCAGGTTCATGTTTAATGCCGGCAAGCATGATCACCACTGCTTTAGGGTCAGGCATTAACTCGATAACTCTTTACGGAGGTTTGGTTATTTTGGGGGGGTTCGTTCTCTACGACACACAGAAAATCATCCACCTTGCGGAGAACCATTGTCAAATAGAACCTTTTGATCCCATCTATGCGTAAGTCGTCAAAACTGCCATTTGTATTTTAAAATTTGATTTTAAGTTGGGTTCTCAAAATAGGTTTGAATCCTAATTGTTTTAAGACATAAATTTTTATTTTGCTCTTTATTTGTTCTGATTTGTGCCTTTACTATTTCTAGCTCCCTCAGCCTCTATTTGGATGTAATAAGCATTTTTACGAGAGTGCTTGATGTCCTTGCTAAGCACACGCCGAGGGGCAGGAGAAGATGAATTGAAAACAGTAACAGCGAAATTACGATGCTCTTTTAAATAGCAAAAAAGTTATCTGACTTGTTTGAAGTTTCGTTTTCTGTATCGAAGGACTTGATGCTAATTGAGACTGAGATTGTATAAAAACGTAACAAGGTTCAGAATATGTTAAAATTTGTTAAGAGTAACATTGACTGACTGCGCCCTGAAGTGGGCAACCTCGAATCGGACCTTCTTTCGGACCAATCTGTGAGACACTATAAGTTAGTTTCGGGAGGGGAAGGAATTTTTTTTTTACCGAATAACAATGTCAAGGATTTAACAACCGTTCCGCCCCTGTTCCCTAAAGTCAGCTTTTGACGCGAGCTTCCTCGCGTGGAAATCCGCGTTTTGCCCTCGCTAAATTCCATATTGTATTAATAGATTTTTTGGCAAACATAAAAGTTCTTGGCACGCCCTTCTCCCCTTCATGTGGGATTCCGCTTTCTGTTGCTACATAATTTTGATTTTTGCGAAAATTCACATTTTTTAAAGTGGTCGCTAGCTTGTAATAGAGTATTTAGTTCACGATGGACTCTAAATGTATTAAAATCAGGAGAAAAGCCAAAAAAAATTTTCCGATCAAAATGGTTTAAGCTCTATGAATACAAGGTATTAAATTTGATCAATTTTCATATATTAGAAAAATTTGGTAGTTCATGAGTATGTAAGACCCTTTTCCAGAGATGACTTTCTCACAGGCTTCTTTAAATTTAAATCAACCAGTTGACGTTAAGGAAAGATAATTGCCTTTTAAAAAAGTCAAAACAATTGTTTGAATTATCTTGAATGTCATGGAAAAATACTTCTACAGGAAGGCGTAACTGGAACTACAAAAATTCTCTGAGATTTCTATGACCGTTTGCTCCAGAATAAAATTCATAGACGATGTTTAAAAAAAAATTTTTAAATATATTTTTTGATTAGTTTGCTAGGGTATAATTTTCATTGGAAAGCATTCGATGAAAAGTAATCCCATATTATTGTATCGGTTCAAGTTCGAGTCGCGCAGGCTCCCACCCAGACAGCAATGATATCCGGACCGGAACATGGTTAGGCGCCGGCATTGCATGGCCGGGTCGGGCCTATTACAATTCTTATGCAGGACCAGTTAAACTCGGCCGACGTACGACAGCCGGCTACTAATCGGATAGATGGCGCTACATGACCGCTAAGGTTACACTCGGCCGACGTACGGCAGCCGGCTACTATTCTGCATATTGGGATCCGATGTATATATGTAATACATATTATTATTATATATTATGTATGCATACATATTATGTAGTACATAACTATAGTTACATAATTATGTTGTATAACTGCCTAAAAAGTTATTATAATTTAAATTAAATTATCAAACAATTATTAAATAAACAATTTAAATTGAAATAAAAAAAATATGAGGATAACTTAATCTATATCATACAAGCAACCATCGATCCCTGTTATTTTTATTCCCGCTTCTTTTCAAAAATTGTTTATGGTCCTCCCTCTGTTTTGAGTTTGTGACCGAGACAAAAAGGTAATCTTATTTTGTCACATTTGGTTTCTCGCTTTAAACATGAAGCGTAGTAGATATTCTTGGGGTAGATCGGCGAGGGCGGTCAGAAGACGTGTCAAAAGACAGCACGATTTACTGTTGGAAGAAATTAATGACGAAATTAAGAAAAGGTTCCTTTCGCCTTCTGATGCCAATTCAACCACAACGTTTAGATGCCAAAACGAAGTTGATGAGTCTAGCGCAGCATATTCGGAAGGCGATGATATTGCAAATGATTATTTTAGTTCTTCGAGTAGTTCTGAAGAAGTATCATGCGATGAACCATCACTTGCGGATAAGCTATCGCATTGGGCATTAGAAGATAACATAAAATTGTCATCACTGTCTAAGTTATTAACCATTTTAAAACCGTATAATTCAACTTTATCTATTGATGGTCGTACTCTTTTAAAAACTCCAATCAACTATAATATTAAACAGCTATCAAATTTGAAAGGAGAATATTATCATTTTGGTATTGAAAACTATTTAATATCTTTGTTGACAAATGTAGATAAGGCAGTTATAGGTTCAGATGTATACTTGCAGTTCAATGTGGATGGTCTTCCTTTGTTTAAAAGTTCATCACAAGAATCGTGGCCAATTTTATGCATGATAAAAGGTTTACCATCCCAGATTTTTGCTGTAGGGTTATATTGTGGATATGGTAAACCAGTTAGTATAACAGAATATCTCCAAGATTTTGTTGATGAGCTTGTGTTATTGACTGATTCTGGAATAACAGTTGATGATTTTCACTTTAAATTGGTAACAGATTGCTTTATATGTGACGCACCTGCGAGAGCTTTTATGAAAAACATAAGATCTCACACAGGTTACTATGGATGCGAACGCTGTAAGGAAGAAGGTACACTTGTGAATAATCGAATGACATTTTTAAATTTAGACAAAGATTTAAGGACACAAGCAGAATTTATTGGTGATAATTTTGATGAACATAGAAAAGGAGATACAATTTTAAGTAAACTACCAGTTAATTTAATTAATGATTTTGTGCTTGATTACATGCATTTGGTTTGTTTGGGAGTGGTAAGAAGAATGATGAACTTTTGGTTACGAGGACGTATTGATAATAATATAAGGTTATCTGGAAAACAAATAGGTGATATTTCTAAAAAATTAATTGCACTAAGGCCTTACATTCCAAAAGATTTTGTACGTAAACCTCGAAGCCTTTCAGAAATAGATCGCTGGAAGGCCACAGAATTCAGGTAGTTCCTTTTGTATACAGGCCCATGTGTCCTAAAAGATATTCTATCTGACAAACTATATAAGCATTTCTTACTCCTGTTTGTTGGAATACACATAATGTGTCATCCTACACATCACAAGTCCTTCTGTGAATATGCAAATGAACTTTTAACTCTGTTTGTTAAGGAATCTATTCCTCTGTATGGAAAAGAGTTTGTGGTCTATAATGTCCACAATTTAATACATTTAGCTGTGGATGTTAAGAACCACGGAAGTTTAAATGATATAAATGCTTTTCCATTTGAAAATAAATTGAAAGAATTGAAAAGACTGGTGAGGAAGCCACATACTCCATTAGCACAATTAATTAGACGAGTATCTGAAATGCGGGGCGTCACAAAAGTCCAAAAAGTAAATTTTAATACAGTTAAATATGAATGTCGTGAGTCATCTGTGAGCAGCATAAATGGAAATGATAAACAGTTTTACCAATTACATTGCAGAAATTTCATAATTGATATTAGAACCCATGATGATTGTGTTTTTATTAAAGCACCTGTAGTTATAACCAGTATTTTAAAGTCACAGAATGGTAAAATATATGTGCAATACAAATACTTTAAAGTAGTTAACATGCTAATTTGTTTTTTTACTTATCCTCTACCATCATCTAAACTTGATATATTTGCAGTGAAAACATTAGATGAAGAAGTCCACATTGCAGAAATGAACGAAATTAAATTCAGATTCATCAAGCTTGAATATGAATGCAATGAGTATTTATTGATACCATTGATTCATACAACTTGAATATATCTGACAATTTTAAGCCTTGTGTGTAAAACTCTTATTACTTTTGAATTATAACTTTTTTGATCAGTTGCCATGTATAGAGTCGTTGTTTTTACTTCAAACACTGGTGAAGAGGTGGAAGTTATTCCAACTTTGTGGTTCGACAACAAAGTTGAGGATGTTGTGTATTGGCCGACACATCTGTCATCAGCTGGGATTTTGAAAGCAGTCAGGTATTGCCATGATCCAGAAAGCAATTGGACAAGATATGAAAAAGTCAGGTACATCTGTGAAACTGGTTAGACATGCTAATTTGTTTTAACTTTCTACTAGTTATATTTTGCATGTCGATCTATCCTTATATACAGACGATATAAATTATGCTAATGCTAAAAGAAAATTAGCACAACAATACACTGATCTGTCTGATGTTGTTAGTGGTGATAGCGATTAAATTAATCAGATTGAGCCACAGCAACGCGTGGCTGAGCACCACTAGTATAAAATATGATATAAACATGTCATATATTTATTATAACATAAAACATGTCACAACTTCAGACTACAATACTCTCAATTCATTCTATTACGCCATCCCCACCAGGGTCCTGCCAACATTTATGGAACACATGAAGTTAAAGACATATTCCCAGTCGGGGAAGTAATTAAGAGATATTACCTTGTATTTTTTAAGATTTGATCAGCTTAATTCCAAACAAACAAATTCCGTTGTAATACTTCCAAATACTTTTTCTCCAATCGAATTGTCAAATCCTGGAACACCCTGCCAGCCCATGTCGTTAACTCCTCAACCACGTCCCGCTTCAATGCTGAGATCCGCAATCTAAACCTTAACCAATACCTTAAATACCACGAACCCTAAGAGTTTACATCTGTATAAGAGTTTTTTGGTTTTTTTTTAAGTCCGAATGGCGATTGTTTATGTTCTATTTGCGCTTGAGTTATTTTTCCGAACGTGTCAGAGGCCTCGGCCCTTCGTTCGTCTCCAATGAATAAATGAATTAATTAATACTTTCCCAGGAATTGCTTGAGGTATGATTATGGAAGGTGATGGAACATTCTATGGAATTTGATTGGTCGAAAGAGTAAAGTAGACTGGGCATATAAATCGGAAGGAGAGTGAATATTGAGGATTTTACGTGAGAATTACAAGTTGGGATGAAGATTGATGTGAGTAGGAGTGAAGTGCCATGGCATCAATTCAAGACAGGGCAAAGCTGGAGCAGTGGATTCACAAGTCCGGTGTGATGCAAGCGTGCAGACAAGGCGGTCTGCTTAAAGAAGATGCAACAACAAACAATTTTGAGAGCTTTAGACTGATCTGATGGGTAACTTGAGAAAATAAAGCTGTTTGCGTTTGATAAAATAAGGACGTTTTTACAAATGCTGGCCACTATGACACTTTTGCTCGGTCCCAAAGGGTGGCATACTAGTGAGATTTGACTGTAGTTATGGCTTAGATTTTCATTTATTGTAAAGTAAGGATATTATAACACTCTGTGTGGTCAGTAGTGCTGATAGCATGTCAAATTCAAACAAGCAAAGTTCCCACGATTAGAATTGTTGGTAAAGAAAAAAAATAACTTGAAGTTTCTAGAAGCTCGGATGAAGCAATAAAAAGGCTGTGAAACAAATTGTCGTTCCTGATGTTTAAGCAGGTTAACATTTTTAAAAATATTATAATTTGAGGATCTCTATATCTATCTAGTTTACATCATAAATACAGTTATACATGTATATGTTATGATGGGAGATGTGCAATAGACTGAAGAAATGTGAAGAAGAACAAAAGATGAAGAAAATAAAAAATTTTAAAGCTGTTATTAGCTGAACAATGATTGTAAACTGTAATTAGTGATGTAACTAGGTTTTTTTAATGATTTTTTTGTCTTGTAGGTGCCGCTAAACATTATTACGTTTTTCATCAGATAATTAACATTTATTTACGAATAATCATTGGAAAATATTAATTTTAAAACAATTAAAAGTGGTAAGCTCTTTTGCATGGCACTCCTTGTTTGTAAAGACTGCCATATGACAATGTTTAATAACTGTTTAATGAAAAGTATATTTTTATATTCCCTGAACCTGTGCTTATTGACCAGTCGATTAATAACGGGTGTTTAATAACAAACTTTCAGTTGACGCTCAGTAGCAACAAATGTGTTGAGGTACACTTGCGCCTCCTCTTGGATGAAAGTGGAATTTTTTACCTTTGGTATCCAAGGATTAAACGTGAGTGTGAAAAATCTAAGCTTGATTTTAGCTTTTTGAGTCTGGAATCACCAGCAGTATCCTAGCTGCATTCATGACTGGGCATAACATATTTGTTGACAAACTGACATTTGAACTAAAGTCACATGGGTTATGAAGAACAGTTAAAATCAATTACTTTAATAGAGATTTTTGGAAGTGATTTACTGTTGAATGAACTTTCGAATTGAAACCACAAAAATGACCACTGACCTTTGAAGTTTTAGAATTTTTGTTGACTAAAGTCAAGAAGGGCCAGAGTGATATTACACAACTTCTATAATTTTATAGCAATATGGCCCATTTAACTACCAGATGTGGTCCTCTGCTTGAAAATCTCGGCAAACCGTTGTGCTAAGTAGTCAGTTACTTTTTAATGCGATTTGTTAATTTGCAATTATCCTGATCATGATCTACAAAAGCAAAAGCATTTATGTTTTATTATAAGGAATTTGTTCAATGAATATTCATCGGTTAAAGTCTAGGAAACCGGCTCAAACCTGACATATGCAAGACAGTTGGCAGCCCAAAGAAGGGGCAGTTGTTGGTCTGGGAGTGGATGAGCGAGTACTGTCTCATGAAGCAGCAGGGTCACTATGGCATCACCAACTGCTTCGACTACTTGCCCGATGGACTCTTCATGGTTTCAAATTTTGTTTGGTCTTGAAGCTATTCTTTTAGTGGATTTTATTCATTTTTATTTGAAACATAGTCACATGGGTTACTGTTGATGTCAAAATGGTAATAATTACAATAATTAATGATTACAGAAATAAAACCAATTGGGTGTCATTTAAATTATAAATGAAATAAAATAATGATTTTATGCTCAAATTCTTATTTAAAAGAACAAATTTTTTTTTCATGATTCCCATATAATCATGTGTCCTTAATTCATGTTGTTCCGGGTGAAACTTTAGAATCTGACCTTTAGCAAGTGTTCTGTGACCTTCTCCGATCACAGGCCCAGCATCACAGTAGATGATGTCACAACTTAACCTGCTAATTAGTTGAGTCTCAATTATTTGATTATCTACTTGTGGAGATGAACTTGCCTTTTAGTGTTTTTATTTGTTAAATTACACCAGCCGTGGCTGTTTGTAACTTTTTAAACGATTAGATACAATGCCAACAGTTTCTTCCTAAGGTATTCGGATGAGACTTGTTTTCAAGTTTATTTTTTGATGGGAATGTGAAGATTCTATTTTGTCAATGTAATTATTTATAATGAGTATTTATATAACCACCCATAATTAGTGATTAATGTAATTGTAATTGGCTGTTAACTTGGTCAGGTCAAAGAATCAGTCATAATTATTCCAAGAATTTGAATAAGGTCTCAAAGAGAATTATTCCAAGGAGTTCTAGAATAAAAAAATTTTTTAGAAGCAATGGATTCCTGTTTCCAAGTTTCTTTTTTTAAATTTGTAAATTTTTTATGACATATATTTAGCTGCCCAAGTTTTATTATGGTGTAAATAATAAAACTTTTTATTTATTTATAGTTTTTTAAATATAGTTTCAATTGGCAAGACAAGATGTCATTTTAAACCATTTTATTACCCTAAACATTGTATAGTCTCAAAGTTTCAAACCATTTCTAATATAGTTTTAATTAGCTCTCTGTGCCCAGTGTTATTTGACCCCTTTATCCATTGCCCTTGCATTTTCTTCAATTTTCTGAAATATTGAAAAATGTCAACAATTTATTATCAATGGTGACAAACAAAACAGTGGTTGAATGTGTTTCCTAACCTGTCTTTAGGCAGTAGTTTCACCTTGATGCATTCTACAGAAAAAAAATGCTATGTTATGGCAGTGCATCCATCCATCTATTCCATAAGTGGTGAAGTTACCCTAAAGCTCTTCTAATATGTCCGGAACTCCGATTCCTAGAAGACACTTTGACTTTTGGCAGCTGCTCCTCCTGTCGCATGGAGTTCCACTCACAGGTTTCATGTGGGGTCTTTTCATACAGATTCTTCCTAAGACAATTCTTCTGCATGACAGTATTCTACACTCTTCTTCTACTGATTCTTCCTACAACAGAAAAAAGTCAATATTATTTCAGAAGATTCAGCCTAAACATTAAACAAAAATTAGAAAATAAAGTCTATGTTTGTCACTTGACAGGCGGCAAATCCAGGTCCGTGCACAACTTTGCATTGGATGTCCCTGGATATTTGGATCCCTGGACCCCTGACAGCACCGACTGAACAATTTCGTCTGTTTGGCTGTCGAACTTCAAGTTGTTTGTCAAGACTGTAATGGGAAAAGTTGAAATTTTGTAGCAGCAAATATTATAAATTATGATTGAAATAATATTAACTCGGTCTGAGATGTCACGCCGTTGCCGCAATCACGCACAACCCACGTTTTTGTAAGATGTTCCAAGATGATTTCCCCTGCCTCGTGAACTTCTTGAAAGTGGACTACCAGCACGTCGGGTCTTGAACTTTTTGCCAGATATGCTCTGGTAAGCTCTCCTTTGTGCGAGAGGAAGCATCTGAAAAAGTTGCAATAAAAAGCATTAGGTTTAGATTAGAAAATGATTTGATGAATAGCAGGGTGTCTCTAACCTGGACAATAACACAAGCATTTCCCCACAGTCCCGTATGTCTTCACGTTTTGTCTCAGACATTGATTCAATGAGCTTTTGTCCATCAATTATGTCTCCTTCGTTGCAGATAGGGACTTTGTCCTGAATAATGAGAAACAAATTAATCTATTTAGTAAAACTAATTTGAATATTTATGGTATCATTCCTTAACCTTTGTATGGACCACTACTTCTTTAACAGAAACTGAAACCTGGATGAAGGGATCTAGCTGTAGTTTTGCTAGGCCTGAGGAAATCTAGGAATGCAAACATAAATATAATTTATTATTGTCAAAACCCTATCGCTTATTCTCAAAACCAAATACATCTCCCCTCTCAAGCACACTCACACCAAAGAATGTGGGTATGAAAAATAAAATAGTGCGACTACATACCTCTTCTTCAATGGCCCACAGGTAGGATTTTACCATATCTTCCATCTCTTTCGTTTTTTCCCTTGCTACCTCGATGAATCTGAAAAAATAGAAAAAAAGGTAAATTAATATTAATAATTAGAAATTCATGCTTAACTAGCGGTAGAGTCCTTACCTGTCATAAATTGTGTAGTCTGCTACCAGGACCAGCTTTATTTCCAACTTTGTCACCCCAATTTCATCATCGTCAATGATTTGATGCTGTACTCCATTTAGAGCAAGATGTGTGATGATTTTTTGCCTCGGGCTTCCCTTGACGCCAAAGTATGAAGGCTTGGGCTCTAAACGGTAGGCTTTGTCTCCTATCAGGTAGCTGAGGAACTGGCAAAGAAACAAATTTCAAATGACTCAAACATTAACTAGCAGCTAGAATTGAGAAAATGTATATATATATATATATCTAACCTAATCGCGTAGTTTTATATATTATATATCGCATTGCGCGATCACCTCTCTACAGCATTCTATCGCCAAACTTACAAAAAACCTTTCCAGGAAACCATTGAACTTCTTAGTGACCACATATCCTCCTATTTTATGGACAGAAGCTGGTATTGTCCAGACGCCTTCAATTTCTTCAACAGCCTAAAGAGGAAGAGAAAAAAATTAATTAAAATTAACAAAAATAATCCTAATATTCAACGTTTACTTAGAAAGAATCATATTATTAAATACAACGATGAGTCGTAAGCATGGTCACCAGGGGGACCTTGACCAAATGTACTTGCCCAATATTTACTGACCAACCAAAAAAAGTACCACTACTGAAATGTGAGAAAAAATAAAACTACCTCTCCGTCAGTCAGCGTCCAATTCATTTTCAGACTTCTGATATAAATCTGCGTTATCGGGACCCCATTTCCGTTCGTTCTTTTCAGTTGAGTCCGAACTTCCGTTTCTTGGTGCATGAAACGGAAAGGCACACTGTCGGGTATCTTCAGTTTTTCATCAATGCTGAGAAAACTTGATTGCAGTGAAACTGGAAGTAAAAAAAAAATAAATTAATGAAGAATTTATCGGCCATCTCTCATAAATGTGAAATGAGATACTTTATCGTAGGTAAGAAATGCTAGAAAAGCAACTTAAAACATTAAACTGTGGTCGATAACTACGCATCTATCACCTTCGTTTCTGGTTACATTGTCGTCGTCCATTTTGGTAGAGTCGCTTTGTTCGAAGGCTTTCATTGGCGCTCCCCTCAAAAAATTTTCATTTCCTTCTGTGTCGTCTAGCTCCCTTCTATCTTGAATGCCAGCTTCACCCTCCTCTATCAGCTCAGATTTGACGAGGTTCTTGGCCCGACTTCTTCCGTTCTCCGGAAGATGCAGCACTACCAGAAGAACTGTACAAAATTTCATCAAGGCAGCCATCAGGAAATGATTCTGAAACTGAAAAAATAAATTAACATTAGTTAAAATAATGTTAAATGTTTCACCAGGAAGTTCTCAACTCACTATGCCGAGGGATGAAACATTCCTTCTCTGACGGCTATTTAAAGGCATAGAAATGCAAGCTCACAGGTATCAAGAAAAAGTTTCACCTCGGTCGATTAAATTTCAATTAACTACTTCACCTTTTCGATCGATTCCAATTTTAAACGAGTACTTCCGCACCGCCTTAATGTGATGTGATTTTTCAAATTTTTATTCCAAGATGGATATATTTCCATTTCAAGCCGCTTGCTGAGCTCTGTTTTCGTGGAGAGCACGTCATACTATAGTGGCCAATAGTTAAATATTATCAAAGTCCCACATATGAAGAAACTTCACACAGAACATTCGATTGATTTGAAATTGATTTTCCATTCTATGGTCTCGACAGATGTTTTCGACTTTTCAGTCGATTGAAAGTGAGTAATTCGAGCAGTTATTATTTTAAATAATATTCCGAGTTTCATAATTATATTATTTAAATATATAATAATATAATAATTCAATTATATCGATTTGAATTCGATTTAAACAAGTTGCTTTAGGGATGAATTTTACAAAGAAACATTTTTTTAGTTAACTTCAACTAAAGAAGAAGCGTTGTCCATAATTTTCCAAATCATTTGTTGAATCATAAATCCATGAATTGTTTGAAGAACGAAGAATGTCTCACTGGACGAAATTGGTAGTATAAATTGTCGGCATTGATAATGATCCATACAAATACGAAATAATTAAAAAAGTGTATAATGTTATAACTATCTAAATAATTACATAATTATTAATTAAATTGTTTTAAAAGATTTTAATCAAGAATTAATCGACACATGAATATATTAAATCGATTTAAATGATTAAATAATAAATATTAATTATTGATGATTAATTATAAGGAAATTTAAAATTTTTTTTATGGAATTACATTAAAAGCAGTAGTTAAAGATGGAAATTGGTGCACTACTCATTAATGATTAGAATTAAAATAATAAATAACATTTAATAAATTTTCGAAATCCATCCATCCGTCGATCCATCCATCCATCCATCCATCCATCCATCCATCCATCCATCCATCCACCCACCCACCAAAATCAAATTGACGAACTAAATTCCACTTTTAATGAAAACATTTTGTAGACAATTTTCTAATTTTTCTAACATAAATATGATTTTTTTTCTTCAGTTTAGATATCTTTATTGAATCAAACCGAACCTAAATATTGTTATATTTTAATAATAACATTAATTGTAATTATTACAATAATCCATC
>CM067528.1:2017500-2072500 GCA_034509925.1 Hirudinaria manillensis | reverse complement strand
ACAACGTAGGGTTAGGGTTTGGGGTAGGGTTAAGGGTAGGGGTAGGGTTAGGGTTTGGGGTAGGGTTAGGGTTAGGGTTTTGGATAGGGTTTCTTAAAAACATATTATTCAATTTATTTAACACAGGACTCTCCAGGGATCAATCATCGCTGATATATTATACCTCGCTATACCTTGTTATAGGCGGGACTAATTATGCAAGGGGGTGGGGCTTAGCTCATTAAATGTAGCAGGGGGCATCTCGACGGTTTTACCGCCACAACTATATCGTATAAAAATACGCTTTTTTAGAAAATCCGGCCATCTTGCCAGGGACGAAAATAGGCGAACATTTAAATTTTTATTTCATTTCTTTATACATAAAAATTTAATTTTAAAACTAAAATTAATTAAAATAATCAAATTCATTAATTTAATACAATTTAAAATAAAATAATCTGATTCTGTATCCATCGAATAACATTGGTCTAAGCAGTTCAAAATTCCTTTTTGCTTCCTCTTCAAACGGTTATGTATGAATTACATCTAATTTTGTATAAGTGTAAGCAGCTCGAAATTAACCTAAATTAATCGGCCGAAATAATTTTTAATGTTTTTATTTCATTTCTTTATAATCTTCTACATAAATAAAAATGTAAGTTTGTGTTTGTTTCAAATGAACGTTCTCTGAAAGTTCTTAACCAATTGTTTTGAAATTTTGGCACAACATGGTACACGGTTAGATGAGTGTTTTTTATATAGGTTTCATATAAATATTATTAAACGATATTAAATTCATCTTTGGTTTCTTTTAGAAGCTATCAATAGAACTGATCAAATTAAGCATTGCGAAATTGTAAAATAAAAGTCGTTTTTGTTTGAATCCAAATTATGCCAAGGCCAATTGCGAAACCATCAGAGACCAAGGAAAGCAAATAAATGTTCTGCGTAAAAACTTGAAGGAATTAAACAAACTCCCCGTCCAATAGCTGGAACGAAACAATGGAGAAGTTTGTTTCAAAACAAAGTCGAAAATATCATATCTGGTATCGGAAAAGTTCATTATTCAAAAAATGAACATTTATTAACACGAAATCCAAGATTGAAAACAATGATGATAGACAAAAGAATCTTTTAAATCTTTTATCTTTTAATATTTTAAATAAATATTCGACAAGAACACAAACTAATCAACGTTAAAAAGTATCTTTTTTATTATATATTAATGCGAATGTTGCAATTATCTAAGCTAACCAAATTATAATGAACCACAAATATGTTATCAATAAAGGAAACACATCTATCGCCCGACGATCCGTCATTATCAGACAAAAGAAATGTCTCACCAGGGCTCAATAATGACACTCTACAGTGATACATGGCAATTAAGTCTATCATAAGTGTTATGGGCTCAAATTATATAAATAATATTATAAATTTATTATTTATAAATATAGTTGATTATATTTATTATTTAGTAATAATTAATATTCATACTCTTTATTATGATTATTGCTAGAGCTCGTAATTCTTATTTTGAAATAAAGGACACACTTGATACACCAACTTATCTCTTAATTAAGCAACACCACGGATATAACATTTGGCGACGAGGATTTAAGAACCAATTATGGCACGAAACTCAGATCTGATGGAACTGGCGAACCAATGTCTGGAGGGACTACGTCATGAGTCAGAAAGGCGTCAGAGTGACTTACTAAGTTATTGGAACGCTGATGATAACACGAGCGATCCTCAACCACCGATAGCAAGGCCTAAAAGGTTGCGTAAGTCCCCAAAGAGATTAGAAATAGAAACATCCAAGGTCGATTATGAAGCTTTGTGAGAGGGGGAGGTGTTATGGGCCCGAATTATATAAATAATATTATAAATTTATAAATATAGTTGATTATATTTATTATTTAGTAATTCATTAATATGAATTAATATTCATACTCTTTTTTATGATTATTGCTAGAGCTCGTAATCCTTATTTTTAAATAAAGAACACACTTGATACACCAACAAGCATTTCTTAATTAGGCATTATCACGGATATAACAATAAGATTCCATTTCATATGAAAACATTGAGTAAATGGTGTTTAATCGGATGATCGGATGATCATTGTCTCATTGTTGGAATGTAACAATAGTGCTTGAACAAGTCTTCCTTATAAATATAAGCAAGTTGGCCAAGTAACCACTTAAGCCTTCCTGTCGCGATGAGAATGGTAAACATATGGTGTTTGTAATAATATCCCAATTCTTGTGATTCTAAAAACTTTGACTTTTATAAATGGAATCTGCTGTTCAATTTCAGATTTTCGGAGCATTGCAAATACTTTTGCTGACCTCATGTGCTTACCCATCGGTGTCGAGAGAAATAGATGACGGTAATATTTAGAAAATATTATTCTATTCCTATTTATTCACCATTTATATCGTTTGGTTGCATCGTATCAGCTAGAATTAGTGACACTAATTTGTTAAAATGTAATATAATATAATAATATATTTTAAAAATATTTCGTTTTTTTTCAACAATAAATAAGCATTAAAATCGTAACCTATGGAGTTACGAGCAGGCCAGAATCAACAAAGTGGAGGACCATTTTGTGCCCAACTATGTCGTAAACGATAATCGTTCTTAAAATATATTTAAAAGATTGAAATTATAATTGCAGTAAAACCACGATGGATCTACAAAGACAACAACATCAACGACAAGACAAAGTCATTACCAGACTCCATTCAAATCGACCTTGAACTCGACGATGGCAAAATAACTTTGAATCTCATCAAACAATCTAAGGAAGTATTCGAGGTGCCCATTTTTGGACCCGACTTGGAAGGTCGAAGTTCACATAAGTCTCACAACGAAGTTAGTAATACAGGCATTGCTGAAGCCACGAATATGGATTTATCCAATTTTAACAATGTGCTAGAAATTAAAAAAAAATTCTGGTAGACTCTAGTCTTAGCGATGTATTTTATTCGTAGCAGATTATCAATGATTAATTTTATTTCAATCCATTTTCAATTCTTCGAAGTTCTTGGGCAACTACAAAGATCTTTTGAACAAAGCCTCCGCTACTGTTACCATCAGCAATGAAAAAGAAGCGCTTTATGTGAGTTATTTTGTAGTTCAACAAGTCAATAGCAACGAATAGCATAATTGTGCCATTTTTATTTGGCTTTAAAATTACCTAACTTTAGCAAGAAACAAGCAATTTTGGATTTGTAAAATCTAGGAGTCTTAATAATTGTTTTTATTATTAAACCAGATGATCACCTTTAGTCATGAAGACAAATCATTCTCGTTGGGACCAAAAGCTATTGTCTTTGACAATCCTTTATTCAAGAACTTGGAAGAAGCTGCACTGGTAGGAGACAAAGGTGATAACAACAAGAATAACGTCATCTACAAAAACAAACTTCTCAACATCAATGGAGTGATCCATTCGCTCCAGGAAACTCAAACAACAACATCATCTCGCCAGCTCGAAGGTGAACTAACATTACAAAAAAAAATAAAAATCCTTTTCCTAGATGTTTTATAAACTCATTTCCGCTAGATATTCTAAGCCGCGCTGCCAGAGAGGAGAGAATCATGAAAAGGGATGAAAATTTGGATGAAACTAAAAGATTGGTGACTATAAAAGTATTCAGTGTCATCGATCATACAATTTTTGATAGGTAAGTCCATATTGGTACTTCTAGGTATGGCCTGGCTCTCACATAGAGGGGAGCATAGTTTCGTTTCATTATTACTCTTTGTAATTATGGATAAAATTAATTATCTTGATATGTACACCGCCAACACAGGTTTAATATTACAATCTATGATTTGTTTAAATAAATTAATTCACATTAAAGTTTTTTTTTCTTTTAGTTTTGTTATACTAAGTAATTCACCGTCTGATGAAAAAAAGAGAGAAGATGCAAAGGCGACTATAATGTTTATCTTCACCCATATCTTTAGGATGGTAAGTGTCAAAATAAATGTATCCGATTATAAATCACAATCAAACAATAAATTGTTGCATATGATCCAACTTCCGTCTATGGGAGGCTTTCATTGGCCATCTAAAGACGCCCATTAATGCCAGGACTGGAGCGACTCTTGAAAGCTCTCGTTGGTTTCTCTGTAGTGTTTCTTTTTGTCTGCCTGAAGCGTTTCCACTTTTCACTCAGTACGGCTCTCGGCGGCCTTCTTCCATCGTCCCTGCCGTCCGAGATTGTCCTTTTTGGCGCTAAATTTTCTTCAACCACCGTCTCGTGCCACGGCGGATTAACGAGATCGACGGCTTTCTCAGGTCCTTCTACGTGGCCACGATAGCCTTCTTCATGCCTCTCATTCGCCAGATCCAGAACGGCATCCTTATCATAGCCACACTGTAACCTTACATACATACACATACTTGCATATGATAATAAATATGTGATAATAAAATAGATCTTTATCAAAGGCAATATTCTAAAGGAATAGGATTTCCAGGTCGCTGAATAACATGTTTTTCGTTATGATATAGGTGCAAGAGTTTTATGAAAGTATTGATACTGAAGATTTTAATTTCACCGTCAAGTGGGTTGGTGCCATCATAGCAGAAGTAAGTGATTTCGACGATGATGGTGATCAAAGAACTACAAATGTTGAAACTTTATGCTTTTCTATCTAGTTATTCATAATAAACCATATTAAATCACAAATTCAATTTTACGATTAATCTGCAGTTAGCAGTAGTTCTCACAGATTACTATATCTGGCCCATTGGTAAAATTACTCCAATAACAGAAAATATTTTGAGTGGAAACATGTGGAAATTTTTAAAAAAATCTTGTTGATCAATATTTTATACGTGTTTCAGAGTCCAAGCGATGTGCCTTTCATTGAAAAAACCACAAATGTATCCAAACGTTATGATAGGTTAACGCTTTTAGACAACTTCCATGACTGGTTAAAGGACCTCACAACCCTCTCAGATTTGCCTAAATTCAATTTTGCTCTCGCTTTCACGAGGTTTTCATTACAATAATTCACGGTTTTTTATACAAATACGATTGCTATCTTGCAGCATTGAGTTTAAATTTGCGGAAAAACAATTTCAGATTGTGCATAGATTATGATAATCCTCTCGTTGTTGGTGTCACAAGCAGCCGGATTTATATCAACAGTTTCGGTAGTGGCCTCATCCGTTACCTGGACCATTTCTCCAGAACACCAAGCACTATAGCGCATGAAATTGGCCACTTGTGAGTTTTGCATTTATTGAATAATGATTTTATTTATTATTTTAGATTAGACGAAGTCTTAATTTTCGTAACTATGCTTCTAAATGCAAATAGCAAATTCCCCGTAATCGTTAATGAAAGTAACTCATTCTCTCTCTTCTGAAAGTCTGGGTTCTCGTCATGATGGACTTGAAAATTATTGTGACTTCTCGGAATATATTATGGCCGCCGTCGTTGAACGTCAAACCCAATTCTCTCATTGTTCAATTGAGTCCTTCAAAGGAACCATTCGACATTTGGATGAGTGAGTGAAATTTTTAATGAAAATTAAAATTCATCATCAGCTGTGGATTAGGCGCATAAATGTTGATCGTCTAGCAAAATTGATTGAGCCTTCAATGTTACTAACAAATGCGTTTGGTTTTTGTCCGATCGCGATTACACACGTGATTGTTAAACAATGTCTGATGGTAATATTTCAATTATCTCATCCGATATAGACATATAAAATTACTAAAAGAACTGAAACTAGTAGAAGAAGAAGAAGAAGAAGAAGAAGAAGGAAAAAAAGAAAAGGATTTTGAGGAAATAGACTTTTTAAATTTGTACCCAGGCCAAATATTTGACCTCCATGAACAATGTCGTATTGACTTGGGACCTGAGGCTTTCTTCATAGTAAGTAAACTGATGCATCCACAATCATTTATACTTAACCTTTATAGTTGTTATGTAACTAACACTTTATTTAGCCATGACAATGATCATAAAATTCATCAACATAAAGTCTCACCTAATAGTTAAGATCTTTAGATGAGTCAGGGAATACCCTTGGAGCAAAAACAAATAAATAAATGCATGAAGCGTTTAACTACTAAAACTTCCACTTCGATCTTTGCACAAAGTCTAACATCGTTTATAACATGTATAACTCAGTTGCCTTATAAAATTGACACTTCTAATATTTTAATAAAGAACGTATATCCGGAAGTATGCTCCGGCGTCTATTGCGGTATAGGAGATACGATACCAATGTGGGGAACAACTTGTGGAAATAATAAATGGTGTTACAAAGGACGTTGTGAATATGATGTTAGAGCTCCTAAAGCTATAGGTAAGCAATCATAAACTTTTGTTAGTATTTCGTGTCACAAAACATGATAAACACAATTGATATTAAATGGTATATGTATGTTTCCATCATCACATGGCGAAGATGCTATATCACCATCACCTTTGTTGAATTTATCAGATTCCTGTGTTTATGGAGACGTATATCACAAAACTTTGTGCAAAGATGACATTAAGAAAGACCCATTAACGTGTTCTTACAGCAAGAAGTGTTGTGCCTCGTGCGCAGGCAATGGAACTAGAAATGAAGGTGAACTTAATCATTTATTAATATACTTGATTAATTTTAAACATATTAAATTATTTGCAATTGTTTTTTTTACGTATTGAATGCATAAACGAAATAATACTAATGATTGAAAATAAGTAATTTTTGTTGCATAAATAAAAAAAAATTTATGACAGGTTGTTCGGACAATGTCGATGAATGTTCCAGCCTAGAACCAAGGGATTGCTATAGCGATTACTATGCAACCGCCTGTTGCAAAACTTGTCAGTCTCTCGTCCTCAATCCATCAGATGCCAACTGTCTCTACGGAGATAGAGGAAAGCAGTGCTCAGAATTAGTTCCAAAAATTTGCCATCTTCCGACTGATTTCTGCTGTCAATCATGTTCAGGTTGTACTCATTAATAACGTTACTACTTAAAGAAGCGACTATTAACTTACACCAAACATGTCTCTCATAAAGTGTAAGTATCTCCTCTTCTAATGCAAATGTAACACCAATTTTCAGCATTCTGCATCAATAGAGGCGATCACGATGGAATTTTGGAATATGACAACGTTTTGGGCTCCAAGTCGAACTTAACATGCAAGCAATTGGTTGAACGTGATTCTGGTTTCTGCAGGAACAAGCTCGTTCGTAAACACTGTTGTTCATCTTGCGAGAGGGCCAAAGTGGAAGAAGGTATGGACGTTTAATTTTTCTTATTAAATCTAGAATCAGATTAATCAGATATCTATTCATTAGAAATAATAAATTAATCTCGAATGAGACCGTATGACATTCGCAGATTCAGTGAACGTATCTGATTTTATGTGACAATAAAGACATTTTTAGTAATTTTAAAGTTTTGTAATTGTTACTTCCAGATGATTGCAAGGGCGATGATGACAGTGTTCCTCATGTTTACAATAAAAAGAAATTCACTAATTGCCGTAAATTAGTGGATGGCATGCCTAGGCTGTGTGAAATGGAGAAGTTTAAAAACAAATGTTGCAAATCGTGTGGACGATTCACCATCAGACCTCTGAAATAAAAACATTTTAATTATTGTTGTTTGTTCACTTTAAAATTATTTTTGAATAATATCTTTGGAGTGACTGCTTTTTATAATCGTTCTCAGCTTATGTTCCTACAAATAGTTATGAATATTCATAACTTAAAGCTTCAAAGACCAAAGATAAATGTTTCACCGTAGCAAAGAATAAAGAATAATAATCTATATAAATAAAAATGCAATGTGCGTTTGTAACATGCTAATGTTCTCTGAAAGTACTTGACCAATTGCTTTGAAATTTTGACACAACATAGTACTCGATCAGGGGAGTGTTTGTATATAGGTTTCATATATGTGCCACAACTATATCACGTAAAAATACGTTTTTTTCGCAAATCCGGCCATCTTGCCATGAACGAAAAAAGGCGAACATTTAAATTTTTATTAAAATAATAAAATTAAATAATTTTACGACAGTATTATATTAAATTTATCTTTGGTTTGTCTCCTCTAGAAAGTGTATCAGCAAAATATCAAACGGCATAGTTTAATTGTAAAAATAAACATATTAGAAAATGTGTGCTTTTTCATTTCTTTGTAAATAAAAATTTAACTGTGTTTGCACTTAATCAATGTTATCTGAAAGTTCTTACCAATTGCTTTGAAATTTTGACACAACATAGTACTCGATTAGACGATTGTTTTTATATAGGTTTCATATAAATGTCATTAAACGTTATTAATTCATTTTTGTTTGATTCCTACAGAAACTGTATCAGTAGAACCTCAAATTAAGCATGGTGAAATTGTAAAAATAAAATGTCGTTTTTTGTCATTTTGAAACGAAATTATGCCAAGACCAAGAAGGCGAAATCAGAATTGCGGCTGAATATCTTGAATTTCACCTGGAGGAATATCTGAAGAAATTTGTTGAAAGGAATTCAAAGGACACGAAAGACCAGCTGAAATGTCTTTTAAAGATATTGAAGAATTGAACGCTATATAGCAGATACCCCCGTGCGCAACCATCAGAGACCAAGGAAAGCAAATAAATGTTCTGCGACAAAACTTGAACAAATTAAACAAATTCTACTCCATAAGCTGGAAGAAAGTAGAGAAGGAACAAAACAATGGAGCAGTTTGTTTCAAACCAAAGTTGAAACTCTCATAACTGATATAGGAAAAGTTCAGAGTTCAACAAAATTAACATTTATTAACGCGAAATCTAAGATTGAAAACGCCGACGATAGTCAAAGGAAAAAAAGAACATAATTGGTCTCCACCACAGTTGCAGGATATGATGGATATTATTTATGCAGAGGAAGATCGACAGCAGATATAAGTAAATTAGCAGTAAAACAAATGCGAAATGGTTGATCTGACTTCAGGAAGAATTTCATTGCCTCATAATTTCTGTATTTTCGTGACAAAAAGACAAAAGAAGAATTGATTGAAAAAGTACTTCGAAATATTCAAAGCATTAGGATCATGGGCAATTACATGTTGCGTTTTCTAGAATCGGGAAACCTGATAATGTCTGTATTTGTACAGAGAACGGAACAACTAACCCTCAAGCATTGTGAAATTGTAAAAATAAACATCTTAGCAAATATCTAAATTTCTTTCTTTTAAAATTAATTAAATTGAGCCACAGCAACGCGTGGCTGGGCACCGCTAGTTACACAATAAAGAACATTTACGTGTTGAACCTTTTAACGAAGTGCAAAATTAAGCGATTAATGAATTCTCATTGTGATATCTGCAACGTAACTCAGTTTCACATTTGGTTTTATTAAAAATCAACCGCTTGAGATAAAAATGTAAGGATTATTTAAAAAATAGTAGACACTCTAATGAATGTCGGAATATATTTTTTAGAGATCTAAAAAATCTGAAACATTTTCTGGTTAATGAAAATAAAAATAAATAATAAATAAAAATGCAATGTGCGTTTGTAACATGCTAATGTTCTCTGAAAGTACTTGACCAATTGCTTTGAAATTTTGACACAACATAGTACTCGATCAGGGGAGTGTTTGTATATAGGTTTCATATATGTGCCACAACTATATCACGTAAAAATACGTTTTTTTCGCAAATCCGGCCATCTTGCCATGAACGAAAAAAGGCGAACATTTAAATTTTTATTAAAATAATAAAATTAAATAATTTTACGACAGTATTATATTAAATTTATCTTTGGTTTGTCTCCTCTAGAAAGTGTATCAGCAAAATATCAAACGGCATAGTTTAATTGTAAAAATAAACATATTAGAAAATGTGTGCTTTTTCATTTCTTTGTAAATAAAAATTTAACTGTGTTTGCACTTAATCAATGTTATCTGAAAGTTCTTACCAATTGCTTTGAAATTTTGACACAACATAGTACTCGATTAGACGATTGTTTTTATATAGGTTTCATATAAATGTCATTAAACGTTATTAATTCATTTTTGTTTGATTCCTACAGAAACTGTATCAGTAGAACCTCAAATTAAGCATGGTGAAATTGTAAAAATAAAATGTCGTTTTTTGTCATTTTGAAACGAAATTATGCCAAGACCAAGAAGGCGAAATCAGAATTGCGGCTGAATATCTTGAATTTCACCTGGAGGAATATCTGAAGAAATTTGTTGAAAGGAATTCAAAGGACACGAAAGACCAGCTGAAATGTCTTTTAAAGATATTGAAGAATTGAACGCTATATAGCAGATACCCCCGTGCGCAACCATCAGAGACCAAGGAAAGCAAATAAATGTTCTGCGACAAAACTTGAACAAATTAAACAAATTCTACTCCATAAGCTGGAAGAAAGTAGAGAAGGAACAAAACAATGGAGCAGTTTGTTTCAAACCAAAGTTGAAACTCTCATAACTGATATAGGAAAAGTTCAGAGTTCAACAAAATTAACATTTATTAACGCGAAATCTAAGATTGAAAACGCCGACGATAGTCAAAGGAAAAAAAGAACATAATTGGTCTCCACCACAGTTGCAGGATATGATGGATATTATTTATGCAGAGGAAGATCGACAGCAGATATAAGTAAATTAGCAGTAAAACAAATGCGAAATGGTTGATCTGACTTCAGGAAGAATTTCATTGCCTCATAATTTCTGTATTTTCGTGACAAAAAGACAAAAGAAGAATTGATTGAAAAAGTACTTCGAAATATTCAAAGCATTAGGATCATGGGCAATTACATGTTGCGTTTTCTAGAATCGGGAAACCTGATAATGTCTGTATTTGTACAGAGAACGGAACAACTAACCCTCAAGCATTGTGAAATTGTAAAAATAAACATCTTAGCAAATATCTAAATTTCTTTCTTTTAAAATTAATTAAATTGAGCCACAGCAACGCGTGGCTGGGCACCGCTAGTTACACAATAAAGAACATTTACGTGTTGAACCTTTTAACGAAGTGCAAAATTAAGCGATTAATGAATTCTCATTGTGATATCTGCAACGTAACTCAGTTTCACATTTGGTTTTATTAAAAATCAACCGCTTGAGATAAAAATGTAAGGATTATTTAAAAAATAGTAGACACTCTAATGAATGTCGGAATATATTTTTTAGAGATCTAAAAAATCTGAAACATTTTCTGGTTAATGAAAAAGCGATTACGGCTGATTTTATGGCCCGACCGAGAGATTTCGGACGAGAGAGTTAGATAAATGAATTCAAAAGAAAATGATAATTAAATTTTTATGACCGTTTGCTCCAGAATAAAATTCATAGACTATGTTTTAAAAATTTTTTAAATATATTTTTTGATTAGTTTGCTAGGGTATAATTTTCATTGGAAAGCATTCGATGAAAAGTAATCCCATATTATTGTGTTGGTTCAAGTTCGAGTCGCGCAGGCTCCCAATCGTTTCTGCCGTCATCTATTTCCAATCATTGTGAGTTTTGGACCTTGTTTTTATTGCTTTTATATTTTGGCGAGGTTTACCTGGGTAATAATGAAATGTAATGAAAGCGTGAAAGCATCTTGAGATGCTGGCTATTTACTTGATAGTTGAGATTTGTAAATGACACAATTGATGCGTAGTTTGTAGTAATTTGTTATTTTAAAAATTTGCTGCTTTAAGTGCCTAAGATTACCTTTGGAAGATTTATCCTTTCGGTTTTGTTGTTATATGACGCAATAGTTTGAAATAAAGACAGCAGCGAGAGTTAAGCTGCTCAAATACATTCAGAAATTGCCCATGATAGCAGCTGTAAGGCCGTTATGTTTGTTTGATGGGGCTTAATTTTTTGGTGTAGGAATCTATCAAAAAGCCATGTTGGCTGCAAGAATTTTAATGAGATGTGGCAGAGTCCAGCCACCAATTTTCCAAGGGAGACAACAATTCACAACCAGGGCAAAATTGTTTGCTCTAGAAGGGAGGAGTTCAAAAATTCAGTCTGAGTTACCAACTTTTATGGAAAGAATCATGGCTCCAGCTGGTAAAAATGGTGAGTAACTGTTTTAAACAGTAATAGTAATTAATTTGTATTTTATCAATATTAAATTTGTAAATGTTAACAAAAAATAATAATTCTCCTGACCAGCTTACAGAACAGGAAAGGCTGTTGTAGCTGGTGCTTCTGCATTTGCCCTGGGATCATTGTGTTATTATGGCTCGGGCCTTTCAAATGAGGCAGGAACTATTGACAAACATATGTATGTTCAGATATTCATTATTCTGGATTAGAGTTTGAGATGCATGGATTTTAATTTATCATTTTGTGCAGTTACTGGTCTGAAACTGTTCGCCAGCGTGTGAAGAGCACTTATGCTTATTTCGGTGGAAGTGTCCTCATAACTGCTGCCTCTGCTCTTGCTGCATCAAATTTTAAACCTCTCCTCAATTTCATGATGAGATCACCAGGATTGGTGTGTTCCATTTATTGTTTTGATGTCATTTGTTACATTTCTAGATTTTCTTGTATGTGTTATTTCTAACTTCTATATTAAATGACGATTCTATCTCTGTTGATCAACTGCCTTTGTAGACTGTTGTTGGATCACTTGTGGCAACAGTTGGTTCACTAATGCTTTGCATGAGTCTGCCTTATACTGAAGGACTTGGTGCAAAACAGTTGGCTTGGATGACTTTTGCTTCAGTGATGGGAGCTGGCATTTGTCCAGTTGTCTTCCTTGGAGGACCTCTTTTGGCCAGAGCTGCTGCCTACACAGCTGGAATTGTTGGAGGTTTGTGCTTTCAATGAAATCTCTTTTGTATTTGTAGCGTTATTTAACATAAAGTTTAAATCTTCATGCGATATCAACTCAGTCAGCAACCGTTTTTCCAAACAGGTCTTTCGACTATCGCTTATTGTGCCCCCAGTGATAAGTTCTTGTACATGGGAGCTCCGTTGGCCATGGGATTAGGAGTGGTGTTCGTTGCTTCTCTTGGTTGGTGAACCTGTTATCGATTCGAGTTATTATGATCCAATAGGAGACAAATCTTTTTTCTGAGGAGAGTTTCTTAAAAAAAAACCATGTTCAATTTTCAGGTTCGTGTTTAATGCCGGCAAGCATGATCACCACTGCTTTAGGGTCAGGCATTCACTCGATAGCTCTTTACGGAGGTTTGGTCGTTTTCGGAGGATTTGTTCTTTACGACACACAGAAAATCATTCACCATGCAGAGAACCATTATTCTATGAAACCTTTTGATCCCATCAATGCGTGAGTCATCAAAACTTTTCTTGAATTTCTAGATTTGCTTTGAATTCTAAAAACCACCTAATTACTTTAAGATATAATTTATTATGCTTCTTATTCTAATCGTGCTAATTCGTGCCTTTATGATTTTTAGCTGCCTCGGGATCTACATGGACACGGTGAACATTTTCATTCGCATTGTGAGTATCCTTGCCTCTGGTGGAAACAAGAAAAAGTAAATTGAATTCTACAACAGTGAAAACTTGATGTGCTTGTGAATATCAAAACCTTCTGAGTAGTTAGCTGTAGTTGCTTTCTGACATTCAGGAACTCTATGCTAACTGAGATTGACAGTACAGAAACTTACAAATCTAGGAAGGCTCAGATTGGCTTCAGTATAAACATACTTCAGTATGAAAAGTAGTATATGGGTTGAACTCTAAACGAGATTATCAGCTAAATTGGATGAGTTTCGGTCTCCTGCAAGTGACATTCTCTATATTGTTAATAAATTGTACCAATCTTTAAATTGGCAACGATACCTAAGAATTTAGGATTCCTAAGCATACCTGGATGATGCCTGCAAATTGGGATATCTGCTCTAGATGCGTCGAATGAGCTCACTATGAGCATTGCTGAGCAAAATGGTGGCCTTTGCTGGTAGTGATTGGTCTGCAGTTTCATTTAAATAATTATGACACTAGCAAATGCAAACGCTACGGAGAGCCACTGAATACATATGAAAAACAATACAAATGAAACGGATGCGTCGAATCTGTATGAAGGAGCTCGATATCGTCCGCTTTGTTGGTCTTTTCTTTCTCCACTAGGTCTTCCCATGGATATCCAAAATGGGACCTCATTTTACTTCGCTCGCGCTAGTTTCAACGCTAAAGAAGGCGAGATTGGAGTTTATTCATTTTGTTATTCTTGATTGTTCACTGTCAAGTCAAGTCGTAACCGATATTACATTTCAATCGTACAATCTGAGAAAATCAAACGAATCGTCTATGACACCGGAAGAGACGGAGCTCTCGGTCGATTTTATGCTTCTGAGTGTGGAGAAGGCGCCATTTTTTTCTATCAAGTCAACTTTTCTCGGGGTTTTCTTGCGCCTCGAGGCTCTCAATGTGTCCATGGTTTTGTTTGAGCGTCTGCTGGTCATGACTCCGTTCTCGGAAGGCTTGTCGTTTCTGGAGGTGACTAGGCTGATGGAAATGTTGATGGAGCGACATGTAGGTATTCTGGTAGCATCGACTGGACAATCCTTGCCTTTTACAGTGATCGGGTCCTCTTTCAGCCTCTTTGTTTCGTCAAAGTCCTGAAGGCGGTCGATGCTTGAGCTTCTGCTGATGATTCTCTCGCTTTCAGAAGACGAAATGTACGTCGAATCTGAATTTGCCGAATCTGCATAGGAAATTTCTCTCCCGCTTGTTGCAAGCAACATTTGTCTGGCCGGAATGATTTTTCCCGGCGGATCGTCTTGTGCCTTGATTTGAATTTTTTCGATTTTTTCCACGCTTCGTGTTATATGAGTGACCTGGCATTTGATCAAGCAGTCATCGTTCTCTATTTCTTCATAAACGTTTTCATCGGTTCTCGTTGATTTTCCAGGGCATGGTTTGGCCTTCGGTATTGTCTGGGTTTCCACCGAATAACCTTCCTCGTGATTCTGAAGTTCCTCCACATTTTGTGATGATGCCTGATCTAGATCGTCCAATTCTTTCAGAAGGTCGTAATTAGGCAACATGGAGGTAACTCTGCCGCACCTCAGTGGCATTATGGAGGCCAGTTCCGACGTTCCGCTAAACACTTCGTCGCTTTCGGAGTCGTCTCCCGAGGCGTTTTCGTGTTCCACAATGATTTCCTTACTGTAAGTATTTTCTTGAATTTCGATTTTTCTAATAGTGGTCGATGTGATTTTATGGTCCGCACATTCAATTTTTCTCTCAGCTTCATACAACGTCTCACCTTCGCCTTCCGAATTTAACTTTTCTGGGATTTCAGACGAAGTTGGGGGCATTATACTGAGCCGTCGGCTGAGAGTAACGGTATCACTTGTAGTTCTTGGTTGGTTATGTTCGTCTTCTTTTGATTGAGCCGCAGAGCTGCCTGCTTGTTGGATTTCCGACTCGGGAATGTGACTAGTTTCAGTTTTTGATGGGGATGACTTCAATCTTCTCAATTCCCTGCAATTCAACTCAACCGTGAGCTCATCTTTGTCGCTTTGCTTTGATCTCGATCGAAATGCACTGTTGGATCTATTAGCTACGTCCAATGAACTGTTCTTGTTGACGACAAAGTTTCTAAAAGAGCACTTCTTAAGGTTACCGGAAAGCTGTTCAAATCTGCTCCTGATAGAAGCGGCCGAAGAAACTTCTGTAATAATATTTGGGTTGTTCATGACCTAAAAGACAAATTAATAAAGTTCTTTTCGCAATAATCTTCAACGATTAAATTAACAGAATTGAGACTCTACAACCTCTACACAAATACATAGACTAGTACTAAAAGTTCAGATAATTTCAATTGAATTTATACAAGTGGATCGAATCATTCATTTTGTCGCCAAACAATGAACACGCCTGAAGCCTAAATGTGAAAGCAACAATAGGACGTGATGGTGATGCGCGGAAGTTCGTGCCTGCTTCGAAAGAAGTCGATATTTTTGAGAGGAGTTCGTGATATAACCTTTGCTGAATAAGTATAATAAAGTATTTAAATGGGCATATTTGCCGTAAAGCAGCCGTCCGGGATTCTAGTCAAAGAACGAAGGGACCGAAAATCGTCTAAGAATAGAAAGTGAGAACCATCCGACCAGGCCAGCTGTATCCGCTTTAAGTGCTGTTAGTTTGGGAAACAATTTTCCTAATTAACAATGATTGACCGGTACTACGTCACGACGCTTCACGACCGAAAACGAACAGTTTCACTTAATCTCACTAATCTCCAGACTTTTGTTAATCATTTGAGAAGATTTTTAATTATGTTTTGTAGAATTACTTGACAAAATTAACTAAAAGAAAAGTAGAATCGTGGCGCCACAACAGGACTGGTCAAAACGTATTCCTAACTGGCTGAAGGGTCTTTCCAAATCCAAAAGTTTTGAATGACAGTACTTAATTAATTAATCAATTATGTTAAATTTTAATATTACAGTTTAATATTAATTATATTATAATTAATAATGGCAATTATTCCATCTAAATGAGTTTATATCAGCACTTGATGAAGTTGAAGTGTGGCAGTCAATCAAAACACTCAAACGTATAATTGTACGGCATTAAAAAAAAACCCATAAATCTTTAATTCATCAGAAAATCAAAATCAAAACGAAGCCGGACTGGAAGGCACGAGAGTATTGATGCTTTAATTTCCTTTTAAACAGATCGAATGTTATTTTTGGCTGGCATCTTGTCTTTCATTCACTTCAAAATCGTTTTGAAATAATTTATTATTAATAATAAAAAAAGAAGGACTCGCTTTGCGAATGAGGAGTTCACAGCTATCACAGTCTACGATTGAAAACAGGATGATATATCTAGTCACGCGTCGGTTGCACTCGAAGTGAATTCCGCACAAAAGAACGAAAGGGCTTCGTGCCCTTTGACCGAATGAATGCCTCCATGATCTTCGGGACCTTGGCGACGCCTCGATTGGCTTCAATCTAAAGTCTACTGGATTCGAAACGACGGTCGGACTCCTCATCGCTCGCAATGTCTTCGCATCTGGTGTCGTTCCTGACGAAAGTGCAATTTACGTCCAGCACGAACGACCATTCATGGACGACCCTCGGCCGTAAATTCGTGCGGCTTCCGATCCTGGCAAAAGATTTTTCGGGAGATTCGACGTCCCCGGTTCGACCCGAGACTTCTCGCTTGCAGAGAGAAGGTTCTTCTTCGGGCACTGCCTTTGCATCTTCGACGAGATTCTCCTCGCCTTTCGAGGACGGGTTCCGCTCCGTCTCAGTCAAGTTCAAGTCATCCGTGGCAGTAGACGAATGAGACGCGACGTTCTCTAACGACTCCTCCCCGCCGTCGGGATTTCCTTCGACCTTTGAACCCGAAGGCATCCGACGAGGCGACGTCGGTCCGCAGTCGGCCAGCGGTTCGACGGAACTGCTGTTGGCGAGGGTCATGGTGGACGACGAATCGAGTAATACTGTGGACGGCGTCGAAGGGGATGTGGGCGAACGAATCGCCGGGGAGCCCTCGGACTGCGACGAAGCGCGACAGTCGAAGCGGAGCCGGGAGGCGGCACATCCCTTCGACGTCGCGGAGAAGCAATGGACCAGAACCTCGCCCGACTTGACCTGGATGAATCGATGGTTTGGGGTTTTGGATTAGCTTTGGAAATTATACGTCCTGAGACGTTTAAGCCGACGAATCTTTTTTTGACATCTCGGTACATTTGGGTTCGTTCGACAAAAATGTTTAACAACATCACGACTCACCGAGTTCGAGGAAGCCTTCAAAGAACCAATGAGGATGACGGAACCTCTGCCATCGTCATCTTCTTCTTCCTCGTCATCCAAATGCATCGTCAAGTCGACGTCGTGAAAGTCGAAACCTTGAAGACGGAGCACAAACGGTTAAATAATGGACGGAACCGTACTTATAAAGGCAGCTCTACTAAAGGTAATTAGTAAAAATATTAATTAATAACAAACAACGATTTATCTTAACCAGCTTCGTTTCTGAGGACGACTTTGACTTGCGTACACTCGTGGGCCGTCAAGTTAATGACTGCATTTTCACCCAACGACTCGTCGTCCAAAATGACGTCTGCTCACAAAAAAAATAGAAAAACAACCAATTAATTTCTAATTATTAAAACTTTAAATACTAATTCATTAACCGATTAATTATTTTTGAATATGGAACGAATGAATTAACCAACCAACCAAGTGATTGGTTAATCATCAAAATGTTGAGCATCATTAAGTCGCCGTCGCCACAGTCACCATTACTCTAATGACAACCCACCCCAAACAATGAGGGGCTTCTGCAGAGCCCTGCACTCTTCGTTATTAAACGGAATGTCTTCCAGCGACAGCCTTCCTTCTGCATCAACTGCGGGCTGAAAAAGCAAGTGGCAGATGGAGTGAAATTGTCATCAAAGTCATCACCATAAATATCATCATCATTCCCATCAAAGTCATCACCATCATCATTCCCTCCTCCTCCTCCTCATCATCATCATCCCCTCCTCGTCATCCTCTTACCATCCTCCAGGAGAGTCCGAGGTTTGTTTCGAGGTGCTCCACCAGTTGCTGCCTGTAATCCTCGCCTGCCACTTCGACCAATTGGAATCCGTCGACGCTCGGGTCGACCGAAGTCTTCCTGAAGTCGTTCGTCATCCTGTCCAGCGTGCGTCGAACCCTGAGATGGAATTAACGAATGAAGGACGGTAATGGTTTACCAGTCAGCTAATTAATTATCACTTAACTAATTATCAGATGTCGACACTGGCAATGATTACATTGCACCAATGATCGGACGTACGTGTGGAACACATTTAAGCAAAGCTGGCGAATAAACAAATTAATGGAGACTAATGCAAACCCAGGAGCGTCTTCACGAATAAATACGTTAAAAGATTTGCTCACCAGAGGGCTTGGCCGGGTTCTATGCCGACGCCGTCCGACCTTTGATCCGACGAGGTCACCTCTATCGGAAGTTCGGTGGAGTTCTTGAGTTCTAGACACAAGTCGACGGAATCGGAACTGCATTGAAAAAGTTTCATCACTCCAAGAGTACGAGTCTTTATAGCAATAATATTAAACAAGGTATTTGATTGAGGCATTGACAAGCGGATCTCAGCACAAACATAACGCGATCTACCCTAATTACCTCGTTCCAGGTAGGACTCTCCACCTGAGTATGGTGATGGACGGAAGGATGAAGAGAGGAATGTTGATGACGGACTGCCTGCACAGGTCCGCACGAACGCCTCCGCCGTACTGGAACGTCAGGCGGAGTTCGGTGCTCTGGATGCAAACGAAATTTCGATTCACGTCGCCGTGACGACCGGAGCGAGTATAAAAATAGCCAAAGAAAGAAACGGCCAATCAACACGTCCCCAAACCAAGTGGCATTGTCAAGCTACCTTCAAATTAATTCTTATAGACAAAGTTTTCCTCCTCAATTTAGAAATTTTACAAAAAAAAAAGAGAAAAAACAAACAAAACGTCATTATATCAAGTGCCTCTTAAACTTAATACTCGTAGTTTAAATTTTTCTTCTCAGTCAATTAATTCCGTCGTGACGAGCGCACGCAGGTCACATCACTCGAGCGCACGAATCATTAACTCTCGAAATACGTGCGTCACCTACCAAAATGCCCCCGGATTTGATGCACTTCCGCAGGCTCTTCAGGAAGTCGTCTCTTTTCTGTAAGCCGTCGTAAACCGAGAACTCTGTCAACAGACGTGACGACAGTCTTGATTAACTCCAATAAACAACCATCGATATTTTATATTTCCAATAGTCGTCGTCATTAAAGTCCTATGGAAACCACGGACGGATGGAACCAAAATCTTCAAATGGCGGTCGAATGAATATGAGGAAATGAAACATTTTTTAAACCCACTTCTTTGTGGCTTGGCATCATCATCATCACCATCAGGCAGGACTTCCCTGGCGACGAAGTCCGTGAGGCCGTTCACCTGAAAGTCGAGTTCGAGGTCGTTCCCAGGAAGCAGAGGCAGATTTCCGTCGAGAACGTCCAAGTTAGAGCATCGGATCAAACGTCCCAAGGAATCTGTCAAATTTATCGGCCGAGCTTGGGATTTGTTTAAAAAATTTGTTTTTGCAAAACTATGCTCTCATTTTTAAAGCACTTTCTCTGCAGAGAGTCTTTAGGAACATGCGTGACAAACAAACAACCAAACAAACAAACGGATCCGACAAATCAAAGAACCTTCGTCAAAATCTTCCGACGACTTCACCAGATCGATGCAATCGACCGCGACTTCCTCGACGTTGGACAAGGTAACTCTGAACGTGTGCCTGTAAGAACGGTGGTAACAGTTAACCAACCCTTCAATGACTCAATCGATCAATTGGCACAAACAACTATCGTCAGAAGAAAGTGCGATCGCCATAGAAACGCGAAGATGCATAAACGAGAACGCGTGCGAACGGCCTCCATGGTCATGAACCTCACCTCTGGCCCGCGTAGATCACCAGCGACCCGGCATCGCCCTCGGAGGTGCCCGAGCCCCCTCCTCGGGACGTTTCGGCCGTCGTGGGGTCGGACGACGTCGTAGCCCGGAGGAGAGGCAGTCGAGGGCGGACGGCGACCCGGTACTTCTCTTCGGGACCGACGCCGGCTGGGAGGGCCTGGTGCGGAGAGAGGCCCCTCTGTTTCCTCAGCGCCTGCTGGAGTTCTTTGAATCTCACGACGTTTTTCACTCCAAAGACTTCCCAAGTGTAACCTGATTCACAAGAGCGTGTGATAACGATGGTCGCTATTTCAGACAATGTATCACTGCTACGATTGCCAGAAAGTAAGCCCTATTTTATATATTTTAAGAACCACTATTTTTGGAACAAAATTTAATATAAAAGTGTCTCATTGTCAGGGAAATACGTTAGTGCATAATTAGCATATTTCTATTGCATTTCTCAAATGCATTTTCACAGAAAGAGCGATTCTGGAAAAGCAGACAGCAGAACAACAACAACAACAACAAAAACAACAACATCAGCAGCAACAACAACAAAGACCCATCAGACTTGAGACCCACCCAAGATGTCAAAGTCCTCTGCCTTTTGCAGAAGGACAGACACGACGACGTCCACGTCTTCGGAAGATTGCGACATCGTGAAGGAGGCGGATTCGACTTTGACCTTTGAACCTTCGACTATTAGGTCCTGCAATGCAGGTGTTATGAGATATCAAGGGAGTTAACTGATAAAATTACCTAATTAAAATAGTTTAATAATAATAATAATATATTAATAAACTTGTTAAATCAATGAATATATATTTAAGGAACGTTCGAACTTACTAAGTTGGAAACCCGTAGGTCTGTGGAGAGCGTGTTTTTGAACTTGAACAGCACCCGACCCACGCTGCCCTCGACCCACGTGACCTCTGAAAATAAAACCGAGTGCATTCACAGAGGGCGCTGCAATAATAATAACAACAATAATAATAATAATAACAAGTGATTCATTCCAACCACTCATAACCATTTATATATGAGTGCCATGTGCACAAGCTCCACAATAATCAGTTAGTGCTGATTATTTATTATTAATTAATTAATTAATTTAATTAATTATTTATTCTTGTTCTTGCCTGTCGCGGTGTTGTTGGTCTCGAGTTGATTGTTGATGAATGGACTGTAAATGAAGGGATGACTCAGTTTGGCATCCCTGCTGTCGTGGGTGTTAGACTTGTCCCTCTTGAACTGACACACTCTGTGATCATGTGACAGCTCCAATGTCTGAACTGACCTGGATAATAATAACTATCACAGTCAACAAGAGAAAGAATCCCAGAAACAGCGTCAACAACAACTCGCTCAACAACAATTGTTATCCGCGTTTGCATTTACTTATTTCAAAAGAAGTCACGAATGCACACGCAGACGCAACGTTTGACTCGTTCTAATGCGGCCGGAAAAACCTGCGCTCGCCTCAATTCCGGGATCCTGGCCAACGGCACGGGTGGAAGGATGGTTCCGTCCTCGAGCGCCATGGAGTTCGGGGTGGAGTGAACCTTGGACGAGTACGAGGTCAACAGGGTGCAGAGTTCAACCCTTTCTGAAGGGGTGAGGTGCTCAAACATCGAGTGGAGGAGCAGGCAAATGTGCCTAATGGAATGATAATTAATTCGATTAGTTAATTTAACAACCTTTGCTACCTTAATTACCATCATCATCACCCCCACAATCATCATCACCCCCACAATCATCATCATCATCACCACTACAATCATCATCATCATCATCCCAGCAACCTGATGGATGCAGCTGCATCTCCCAGCCTCCTCCTGGAATAAATCAACTCGTGCATGACTCTCAGCTTCACGGATGGCCAGCCGACCGGATTGCCTGCTGAGAAATAAACTCTGAAACCGTGGCAACCGAACTGTTTTGAATTAGATGAAGCTTTAGTAAAACTTTAATAAATTCAATTAATAATAATAATGACAACAACAACAATAATAATAATAATAATAATAGCAACAACAATAATAATAACTTTAATAATAATAACAACAACAATAATAATAATAATAATAACAACAATAATAATAAATGCAATCTTCATTTATTAACTTTGATTTTAACCTTTTGATTAAAGCCACTATCATTAACACCAATAATAAGCACTTTAATAATAACAATAATAATAATAATAAATACAACTTTATTGACAACACTAATGCCTAAAGACAACTTATCAACAACACGTTCATAATAATAATAATAATAATAATAATAATAATAAAAATCATCATTGCTGGAAACAAACTCGAGGATTCGATCATGTCTCTGTAGTCGAGGGAGAGCTTGAAGCCAGGCAGCGAGCGGAGCAGGAGGTCGTAGCACTGGGACCAGGACTCCCCCTTCCTCGACTCCCCTTTGACCGAGGGGGCCACGCAGACCATGGCCGCCACCCGTCCGTAGAAGGCGGACTTCCTCGCGAGGCCCAACTGGGCGTACAGGCCCGACAGGGTCGTGAACTGGTCGATCTGGAATGTTAGGGACGGACGTTTACTTTTTATTATACTATGTTGTGTTGTGTTGTTTATGCATGTAATGGTAATGATTAAACGTTTGGTGCTTCTGGTAATTTAGGGTGCTATAAAGATGCCCTTGATAATGATAATTATAACAATAATAATAATAGATTTTTATATAGATATTAATAGATAATATTAATAATAAAGGAAAGATTCTTGGGTGGATCATCTATGAGCACTGGGCTAATAATAAATAACTGAACAGAATTATTTAAAACTAATTTAAATGGAGAAAAAGTATTTAAAATTAATAATTAATAAAATAATTTTAAAAAAACAAACAAAAAATGATTTCAAAACCTTTTCTTCGTCGTTTAAAGGCGCATTGATTTTGACGACGTTCTGAAGGAAGTCGGACGCGTCAATGATTCTCTGGAGGAGCCAATGTCATCGTAATCAGTTCATAGAAGGTCGACATCATCATCATCACCACCATCAATCATCGTCATCATCATCATCACCGTCATCATCATCATCATGCCCAACCTACTTCAATCATCATCACTTTTTGTTGTCCACAACCTTTATAATGGGCATGTCTATGATAAGCTCATGAAACTGATCAATATATTGAATGATTACTGCTACTATCATCATCATCGTCATCATCATCATCAGGAATAACTTACTCTGTACATGGCAAGGATCCTGCTTGCCTTAAGACTGGCTTCCATTTCAATTATGCACGACTCCTTGACCTTTGCAAAACATTCGAATAAATTAAAATCCCATTAATATTAATGTTTTCATACATGGGCAAAACCCCAAACAACCCAAAAACAACCAAACAAACAAGCAATGTTTATACAAAAAAAACACAAGAAACAAAAAGCAACACCTAAACAAACAATGAACGAACAAACTGAAAGTACTCGATAAACTCGTTTTCATTCATCGATCCATCCATTCATCCTATTAATCCACCTTACTACGTTGATGTAAACAAACAATAATAATAATAATAATAATAATAATAATAATAATAATAATAATAATAAACAAACAATGACTGAAAACCTTGCTGTAGTTGACAACGGCCTCCTTGTAGTTGGTGAGGATGTCTTCGTGGAGGATTTCCGTCGTGACGGACGTCGTGACCCTGTTGTTGGCCAAGTCCAACCCGCTCTGCAGCGTCGAAGTGGCTGAAATGAAATCGGTTGCAAGTGCTTGGCAATCGAACAGTGATTTCCAGTAACAATTTCAAGGCCTTTAATTAATTAAAATAAAATTGAAATAAATAAACAAAAAAACATAAAATTAATTAAATATATTGAGATTTCACCAACAACATCCTTTATGAAGTTACTCATGATGTCAGAGCATCCCTCTGTTGGCATTTCGACCTGTAATAATGCACCGAACGACCCACCTGCAGCTTGGAGCGTCGCGACCAACGAGGAGTCGCGACCCCTGCTCAGTGCCCTTTTACTGGAGAAGGAAACGTTCCTCGCAAAGTTGGGGACGGAAGGTCTCGAAGATTTAGGTTTCAGGATGAGGTACGAGGCCACTGCCAGTCCCTCCTGGGCTCCTGGAGGTAATTCATTAATTTTTAACCCGTTCGAATTGCTTGATAAATAAATAAATTATGAAAATAATAATTAAAAAAAAACAAATCATAAAAGAAAGAACTTAAAACATTACAAGTCAAGTAATACGTTAAAATGCTAATCAGGAGCCGATTGACATCCGTAAGAACATTAAGAATGACGCGAATAATAAACACGTAAAAACAACTTTAAAAACATCCGACCGGCAATCCAAAGCCAGTCGTTGGTAGTCTTGAGAGTATCCAAACAAGTCTGGTAGTGGAGCGATGCCTCTCCCGGTATGCCCGCCAACAGGCTCAAGTCGCCCAAATGCTTCTTGTAGCGGCCAAGACATTTCCTCTTGTAAGCCCTATTTTGAAGACAATAGGAGATAATATGAGCTGCTAATTATGGACAGCTGAATAAACACGCATCTTGCGACGGAGATGATTGCGGGTTTAAATATCTGTAAATGTGATATTTGAAATTATCTTTGAAATTATTTTGCTTTATTTTGGAATTTCGATATGTAAGGTTAGCAAACAGTGGCTGAGTATTACAGGAATTAAGAGTTATTAGAAGATTTTGTTTAAGAATAATAGGCCGATTTAAAATAAACATTAATGCTATCGAGGAGCTCATTCCCAATACATTGTTTTTACTACAAGAGTGAACATCCACTGGGAATTCCATTTGCTCAATGGAAATTTTAATCATAAATATTATTCCCAATTACAGGATGACCTAAAACATCTTCCTATTGGTTGTATTATCATTAATATTAATATATTACCATTATTATTATTATTATTATTATTAACTATGGTTCCTTCCAGATTTTCCACACAAGGATTCCTGGCGTCCACCACCATAAGATGTCTAACAATAAATGCTTCTTTGAAAGCCCATTGAACCTACCTCCTCCGAAAAACATTCACATCGTCCGCCTCTGATTTTTGGCTTACTGTACTGAACAAAGTTGCCGTTATTAGCAAAAGCCTCAAACATTCTCCATCATCACCACCACCACCACTAAAGACATCATCATCATCATCATCAGTGTCACTTCCAATCCCCGAACCTGCTTTCCGTGTCGGCCGGCAACCTCGCCTCCCTCTCCGGCGGCGCCAGGAGCAGCGCGATGTTGTCACTTCTCTCCTGTGACCTGTCCATCCTCTTGCTCTCCAGGACCCAGAACAAGGAGTTGAAGAAGTCCTGCATCTTCGACTCCAGCTCGTCGCAGTCCGACTCGCCCTCGAAGAACCAGACGTGACTCGCCGACATTTCGCCGTTGGTCAACTTCGGGGAGGAAAAGGAAAGGCGGTGTCAACGTCAGGTGTGTCAAAAGGTCACGTCATCATTGGTTATCAAAAGGTCATTGGTGAATGGGGTGGAATTTTTTTTTGGTGGAATAAAATTTGAAGATTACAAAGTATTCTTCTAATTGTGGTTACAGTCCAAAGGATTGTCGTTGGTTCACAAGATGTGCATTGTTTACGAGACGTTTTTGTCCACACGGATTCGTGGTTTGACTTCTTGTCGTTATAAATTGTTATATAATAATTCATAATTACAATTAAGTCATATTATGTTAAAGAATGAAAACTAACAAATCAATTTAAGACGTTTAGAGTTATTTCTCAATTCACAATCTAAATAATAAAACTGCTAATTGATATAAATTAATTTAAAACCTTTGTGCTTTTTGGTCCATTTTTGTAAGCTCCATCATCACAACCAACGAAATAGCACGATCCGTCAGGCTGAAGATTGATGTTTGCATCTCCGTTCACCTTCAGAAGAGACTTCGAGTCGCTGTCGGGTGTATCAGGAGTAGATTCTCTGCCTGACGTGTAGTTACTGTCCAGTATGATGAGTATTGAATCCAGAAGTGTATCCTCGAACAGCTCCGACGTCTGTCTGTGAAGTGTGATGAGATCTGACTTGCTTTCAGCATTTGTCTTTGACTTTCTGGGAGAAGGTTCTTGACTCTGTGCTTCTGAGTCCTTGTCATTTTGTGGATCGCTGCACTTGCCAATCGTAATTAAACCCAAGACTTTCCTATGGGCCTGAAAACTCCCCCATGAACTATCGTCCTTAGTGTAGGAACGTTTGTATTTAAAGCGTACGTTGCGATGAGGTTTTGGTACGTTGAAGAAATTTAACTGCGATATACGATCAAATAGTTTGTTGAATATTTTTGGTTTTATGTTACATCCAATTGGTCGAACTAAAACAAGAAGACTAGCATGATCTTCTGCAATTTGAGAATAGTCTGGCTTGCTCATGATAATATTGTACGACTACAAAAATGCAAATCTAAACATCTGAGTGGCAAATGAACATACGACAGTATCTCAAAAGTTTTAGTATGTGTTTACTAGAGGGGAGTAACCAAAGCCCCATGATCATCCCATAATCGTAATTTTACTTTTAATTTTTTTAGAGCAAATTATTGTCAGTTTAATATGTCATTTAATTAATTTAAGCTAGATATAATTGTTATGTTGATAAATTTACTTCTTTCGGCCGATTAGCAGATAGCCTAGTTATAAAACTCTGTAATGGCAAAGCGCTTAATATTCCTTCGTAATTTTTCTAATTTTTGTAAGGTTTCTTAATGTCCGTTTGAGGTAAGAGCTTGTAAGAAAATCCAGTGTGGTACTAAAATTGCCTTATTATCGGGAGAAACTGAACATTATGGCCTGAAATTTATTATAATAGAATATCAATAATAATGGAATAATTATGTATTAATTCCAAATTTGGTTTCTATAGATTCGATACTTGAGAAGCTTTTCAAAAATCAATCGCTACCGACATTTGCATGTACTGTAAACCTGTAACAGTATCACCAAACCCTTTGCATGAACTGAACAAATTTTTGAATCAAAAGTTATTTTGTTATTGCAAACCTAAATAATTCAGACTGTACTGTCTTTGATAAAATTTAATTTTTATATTCAATCTTTTATTAAAATAATAGTAGTTTAAATTATCTGCTACAATTGTGAATTCTTCTCCTGGCCCAGTTCCAACACACCGTTTTTATCATTTGCTGCAAAAAAAAATATATTTGTTTCATAAATCAAATTATATCCTCAATGCTTTTCTTCCAAGAACTGTAAGTCTTTACTCAGTAAGTCAAACAATGTCCATCATCCTCATTGAAATATTCTAAAAACGATTCACGATAATTTCAATGGTTCTTAAGAATCGAAATTGTTTCTGAACTACTTCTGAAGCAAATCAATTTTTGGAGTTCAATGAACTGGCAAATGATTCCAACCTCCAAATCGAAATCGAGCTTAAGAAGTGAAACTGAAACCACAAAAGTAAAAAAACAAAAATCTCTGCAACAAAATGGATTTCCCACCTAATCAGACTTCTGAAACAGATTCTTAGCGAATTAAAACAAAGATAATTTGAGACAAATGCACGATAAACAAAGATAAATTGAGTAATTTCTCTTGCCATATTTTGACAAGGAGAGTGCCAAGTTAGGTTGGAGCATCAAAACTACTGAGTATTAAAACAATTTCAATGAGATTCTAAAACAATGATTCCATCAATTTCTCTGATATTCCAAATATTTTCTACAGATTTTAAATTCCATAAATTTCCATAAACAAACAAAAAAAAGCACAAAAATTTCATTTTTCATCACAAAATCCACAGAAGGAGGAGAGGATCATTTTGTCTGCTCAGTTTCAAGTTAAACTTCAAGTCGAGTCGAGAAAGTCGAGCAGAAAGTTCGACGGAAGTCACAGTCACACTTCGGCAGACGAAGCGAGGTTCGACGGAGTTCAGGAGTTCACGAAGTTTCTGCTCCTCTCCGTGGCCTGCTTCGCCAGACTCTTCTTCATTTCGAGGATGCCTTCCCTCTCCTTCAGTTCCGATCTGATTCTGTCCTCCACGTTTCCGTCCGTCCTGCCGAGCTCGCCCGGGGTGAAGTCTTGCAGGCTGAGGATGAAGACGACGACGATGGCAAAGACCATGACGATAAAAAATTCAATGAAGACGATGACAATAACCACTCTACCCACCAGAACGCCAATATACCAACAACGGCAATATTAAAACAACATATTTAATGTTGTTGGTGACAACTTTAAGTAGTAGGCAGGAGATGTAATCCAACAACATGGCTGCTGATAATCATATCAACATCAACAACGACGACATCAACAACAATAACAACAACAACAGTAATCTCTATCCACACAACACAAATGTCAGCACAAACAAAAATGGCAACTTAAACAACTTAACGACTTCAGTCACCTCTGCATGGCCAGCAGCTTCTTGACTTGTTCTGCCTTCTGCTGCTTGTGGTAAAGATCCACCGGGTCCACGCTTTCCAGGGTCTCGTCCAATTCGGGGAGGTACCTTTGCGGGATCTGAACTCTCGGCGGAGGGTGGAACTGGCGAAGGAAATTATTGATTTTATTAATTTACATAACTGTTATTGTTAATAATAATGATAATTTGTAAATTATTTGATAATAAAAAATGAAATAATAATAATAATAAACAATAAGTTACAAAATCAGAAATGGATTCCTAACAAGAGCATTATCGATGGTCATCTCGTTGAATATCATTCCGTCATCACCTGACCTGCTGCTGCTCCTCAAGAAATTCCCCTGCAAAATGGAAACTCGTTGCTTTGGAAATCAACAAAAAAAAAAGAAAAAAGAACGAACGAACGAAACTCTATGCTGTCGTATTTCACGACAAAAAGAAGAAACTGCCATCACGTCAGAAGCCAACGCATCAAATGTTTTTAATTTTACTCAGGCATAAAACCCCAAAGAATGGAGGTGAGGTCCATCCCCAAATACTCCCTTCTACGAGCAACCCTCCCTGACCTCAGCATCTCCCGTGCACCGATCGAACTCCTCGCAAAACTCGTTAGGATCGTTACCCGATCGTCTCTTCCGCGGTCCCCCGAGAATGAGGTTCCGGCAGCCGACTCGGGCCTCCAAGAATTCTGCGAACGGGGGGACCTTTGGCCCGCGGGGGAGTTTCTGAAGTCGTTCGTTCGAAGTCCTGCCGAAGTTGAGTGCGAGGGACGGTCGGACGTTCTCCTCTCTCCGTCCAGACGACGGACAAAGTCTTGGTTCGGGGACAGGGGATTCTGAAATTGCAGTTTCAGTTGAGATAGGGTTAGGGCAGTCATTTTCAATTCATGATTTGAAATTAATTTATGTGTTGTTATATATTATTTTTTTTATTTTTACATTTTTACTATCTAATGATTTGGTTTCAATTCCTTAAACCCACCGATCGGTTTACAACTTGTTTACCTGATACGGGATACGACCGTCGATTTGTCTCGGGATGGAAGTCGATCTTGGAGCTGAGGCAAGAAATTAATGTTAATCAATTAATCCTCAATTAATGTTAATTATTGTTAATGCTGTTAAGAAAGATGTAGAAAAATAATTGTCATTAAATTATAAAAATACTGCAAAAATTGTTCCAAAAAAACATCACAAAATGTTTCCAATTTCCTCACATTCCTGATGAGACGACCTCGTCTGAAACTGATCCCTCCTCGAAATTCTTTCGCGATTCTGTCGAATTTAAATCATTTGAAATAAATTATGAAAAAAAAAAGTAGATAAATTCACATAAAAAATCACTACCAATTAAGTTGATTTTCTGAAATTTCATTTTTAAAATTAAATTTAAAAACAAATTAAGTCGAGTTTTTTGGAGCAAATCCTCCGAATAAAAATCATGAAAACAAAATGAGACCCAGTCGCCAGGTAAGCAGGTGTCTTTGGTCGTGTTGTTGTCCAGGTCCGTTTCCAGGTATCCAGGTGTCCCGAGTCTCGAAGTTCTACCTGGAGATGACTCGTTTCTCCTCGTTAGGCTGTGGGCTGCGGATGAATTATCTCTGGATTATTTTTTTTTTATTTAAAACTTTTTTAAAATCAGTCTAATTGAAAATCAATCGATCAATCAATCAATCAACCAACCAACCAATCAATCAATCAATCAGATGAAACCCACAAGATCTCGATCTCCTGATGGAGGTGATGTTGTCATTGATGGTACTCATTTGGTCCGAGGTGCCCACGAGCACCTGTCCGATCTCCTGCACCTGCCTCTCCAACTGCCTCATCCTCTGACTGCCCCTGATGTTCGAACCACCCTGGAATCAAAAGTGGGGAGGGGGGAGAGGATCAAATGACTGCTCAGAAGAAGTTTAGAAAGGTGACGTCTTAAGTTAAGTTAAGTGATTAACAACCATTATTAATTAATTAATAAAAAATTAATTAAAATTAATTATTTAAATGGACTGTGAGGTCACTGAGTGCAGTTTAAAGGGCTAAGTTAGTTACAATTATAATCTAGGCCCCAGGTTCTAGGGGAACCCGAGATTGGTTTGTTTTTATGAGCATGTTATGCAGAACCGTATTATTACAGGACTGTATAATAACATCATGGATTTCAACGTGACATTATTAGCGTCTTTTGTTTGTAATATATAGGTTAATTTAAAAGAATTAAAATTAAAAATGGATATTAATTAACGGGCGGCTGGCCGGAGGGGTCGTTCGGGTCGTTCTTCTCGGTCGATTGCAACTCGTTCCTCAAGTGAATCACCTTCTGCTCTCTCTTCACCATCTCTGCAGTCGCTTCTTCGAGTTTCTGATGAATTAAACTATTATAATTATGGTGAATTAAACGAATAATATTTAGTCTATTGTAATTATGATGAATTATAGGAATAATAATAATAATAATAATTAAACTAGTATAATTATTCATGAGTGAACCTTGGAGGCTTCTGCTAATTGGATGACGGTGTTGCTCAAATCCCTCTCGAGGAGGACCCTCTGCGAGCTCAGGTGCTCCTCCACCATGGGGTCGTTGGGTGCAGTCGAAAGTTTCGTTTTGATTTCTTTTATCGCCCTTTCAATCATTTCCTAATCGATGAAGAAATTATTTGAATTATTTATTGGATTAATCTGAGAAATCTCACATTTAATTTTTTTTTATCAGCTCTTGCGATCAGTTTGGCCAATGAAATTTGGTTAATTGCCATCAACTATTAACTAATAACCGATTAACAAACGAACCGATTGGCCGACCAACGAACCAATCCCACCTTATCTTTCTGCAGGCCGCTGACGGCAGACGACCTTTCCTGGAGCAGTACGTCCGTCCTGTGCAACTCCCTCAACTCGGATTCGAGTTCGCTCATCCTCAGTTCGCTCGAAACGTCTCCGTCACGAGCCCTCCTGTCGACCGAGGACCCCGGTCCGGTCTTCCCGAGGAGGGTCTCCTGACGACTCCTGTTGAACTCCAGCATGGCTTTCGGAGGAACCAATTCGTCGGGTCTCAGTTGGTTCTGAAGAAAGTTGTGGAAGGTAAGAGAAGGTGAAAGTTGAGAGGAAGTTTCGTTGATGACAGAAGGCCGAGCACTGTCAACAGGTCAACAGTGGCAACAACCTTGACAACAACATCAACAACGACATCACCAACAATAACAACATCAACAACAATTGTCCTCAATAGCATGACCATTCATACTAAATGTACCTTTACTTGTCTCTAGGATGTAAATTGGTCAACACTCATTCCAAGGAAAACCCAACAGATCCATAAATAGACGGCCGATCGATGAATAATTCATGAGCATACATATATACAAGTTCAATCGATGATTTATGATTAATTATGCATAACGCATCATTTATTATGCGATCGTCATTGAAAGCCCGCCCCCTTCCCCTGTTTTTCGTACCTTTTTGTACTGCGAGGCGTACATGAGGCTGTCCCCGTTGAAGAGGCAGCCCATGGTGAGCATGTTGTCGAGCAGGTTCACCAGCGGTTGGGTCACCTCCATCTGCTTCTCCACGTTCTCGATCTGTCGTTCCAAGTTCCTTCTGTCGGTCGCTCGACTGGAAAAGGGAAAGAATGCTCTCGATGCTGATGGTGGTGATGATGATGACGACGACGATGATGATGGTGGTGATGATGATGATGACATGGACGACTAAGACGTCGAATGAAGTACTAACTTCACGGAGTCCTGTGACGGAGTGTCGAGTCGTCTCCTGATCCTGTTGCACATCTGCTGGAGTTCAGATTGACTCCTCTTCAACTGGATCAGAAACAGCACCACCTCCTCGTACTATTTCGAAGAATCGACGATTGCAAATATATTTTCATAATTATAATTATAATTATAACGACTCGACTTTCTTTTAGGAAAAAAATAATCCGATACGTAGCCAAACAACCCGAGGTGTCTATCAAATTCACCTGCTGCTGTGCATCAGATGCTACCCACCATTAATAATTAACATTTTGTATTTACTGTCGTCATCATCGTCGTCGTCGTCGTCATCACTGCCACCGCAATCATCATCATCATCATCGTCAGCAATCATTGTTATTGCCATATGACTCACACTTTTGCCCATGAGGTCCTGCACCGAGATGCTGAGTCGGAGCCTGGTGTGATTTGCCAGTTTCTTCTGGAGGTCTTCCAAGTTCCTGGAGGACTGGAATGAGTGGGAGAACGTGTGTGTGCGTGCATGCATGTGATGGTGATTTGAATATTAACGAATGACTTGGTTCTGGATTGAACTTTCAGACTCTCTCCTAAGTATATGTGCTACTTTAACATGAGAATTTATGTTAATTTATGTTAATGTATGTCAACATGTTGAGATGAAAATTTAATTTTAATTTTAATAGGCTGTTATTCATTAGTCGACTTATCATTCGCACCACACAAAAGTTCAAAGGTCAAACGTGGACCAACCAGGACTTGATCGTCCGACATGTCCGGGTCCTCCTTGATTGCCGAAAAGTTCCTCGGAACGTTGTTGTTGTTGTTGTTGTACCTCACCCTCGACTCGACCTGGTTTTTACGAGCCAAGTTCGGGGTACCGAAGGATCGCAAGCGAGGGCTCTGGAAGTTGTTGTTTGTCCCTTCATGGTGAAAACAAAACAATATTAAAATAAAATAACAACAATAATAATAATAATAAAATTTAAAAAAATAATTCGATAAAAATTCATTTCATTTTCGCCGAGCTGAGAGTTTAAATTATGCGATGTAATCTTATATGACACCAAGGCTTCAGTAACAACCGATTTGCATGTTAACGAGATAGTTGGACAACAGGATCAACTACAAAAAAAAAAGAAAGAAGAAAAGCAACCTCACCATTCTCGACAACGTAGTAAGAGTTGTTGCCCAGTCCGTCTGCCCGGTTGTTGTTGTTGTTGCCTTCGTTGTTGTTGAGGGCAGTCGTGCTGGAGAGGTAGTAGGTGTTCTTGCTCGAGGACTTGGAAGAGCCGTTAGTCTTCAGGGTGTCGAGAGAGCCCACGGACCTCCCGACCTCTCGCCCCTCGTACTTCGGGTCGTAGAAGTTTTCCATGGAATTTCCGGACCTCCGAGCCCAATCCTGGACCAGGGACGGCCTCGAATTGTACTTGGAAACGCTGCTGAAGTTGTCCGTCGACGGAAGGAGTCGGGATCCGTTCGACGGATTCTGGGAGTCGAGTCCGGAGTGGGATCTGCCGCCAACGTCGACGTTGTTGTTTCTCTGGAGGGGGGGATTGTTGCCGACGTCGATGTTGTTGCTGTTGTCGGTGGTCCACGTGCCACTCTGGATGGGGCCCGTTCTCTGGGGAATGAGACCCTTGGGTTTCATGACCTTCGAGTACAACTGATCTGGACTTTCTGTTTTTTTTGTCAACAACAAGTTTTGAATTAAAGATCGGTTAATGAATTCCTACAAAAATATTTCTACAAACAGAGCAGACAAACGTAAACTGTTTCAGAATTAAAATGGACGTCCACAGAATTAAGACATTTAAAGTTAAAATATAAGTTAAAATTTAAAAAAAAAAAAAAGAAAAACAAAACATAGCTTCAGTTCGAGGAGGTGAAAAGGCACAAAATGAGTTTTACCTGATTTCATAAAACTTCTGTTCTCATTTGATGATGGATTCTGAAAGGAAGATGATAGAAATAATTCAACTACGATTCTAAATCAAAACTTGAAAACATAAAATAATTGATAACTTTTTGCTATAAATAAATAAATAAATAAATTAATTAATTAAATAAATATTTAATTAAATAAATATTTAATTAATTAAACAAACGTTTCCAACGAAGCTCCTGTCGCTGAACTGAACGGACGCAGAAAGACGAGGACTTCCATTGTTGTTGTTGTTGTCGTCGTTGAACCTTGACCTCCTGACCTCAACATCTGGTGATCTCTCCTGGAAAGATTTCCATGTCTTCAGGTTTTCGTCTCGGTCCGACGGGTAGGAGGAGTCGTGCCGATGATTGGCAGTTCCAAGGTTTAGGGAGTTTGCAGTAGGGTTCGTCCTTCCGGTTCCGTCTGCCCTCGGATGACTCCCGTCTGGCCGAACGCCCCCAAAGAGTTGGGATGACCTATGGGAGGGCGTGTAGATGGAGCTGCTGGCCCTGTGGTCTCCTCTGTCAGGGTATCTGAAAAGAGGCGACTCTTTAGGAGGATCTCCGAGGACAACCTCCGGACGATTCGTGCCATGCCTGAACTCTCGATCTTCGACGGTTCTGTTCGAATCGCCCCACCTGGGGGAGTCTTCGACTCGAAGGCCGAGGTTTCCTGGCGACCTCAGCGACCCTTCGTCGGGACTGTAGACGGGCATACGACTGCGATGTTCTGAAAACTCTCGACGAACGTGCCGCATGTCCTCCGCCGACCCCCTCCACCTTTCCGTTCCGTCCCGACTTCTCGAGGCGCCCGGAACTCTGGACCTGTCGAGGTTGTGATAGCTTTGGCTCCTTTTGTGACCTTCAACGTTGTCGTCGTCTTCGTCTGAGAGGTTGTGACGGAAGCCGAGGCGTCTCGTTCCTGATAGCGAATGGGACCTCTGGGCGAGATGGTGTGGAAGGGGAGAATCCATGGCTCCATCGCCTTCGTTCATACTCTTTTCGATTGCTTCCTTCCAGTCGTCGTAGCTCTCGGCAGAGTCGGCCGCCAGGCAGACGACTTTCTTCTTGTTCTGAGTGATCTGAAAATTATTCTCATTTGGCATCGATTGAGTCTTAAACATTCACCAATCACGAACCAGTGAATTATTATTATTAATATTATTATTATTATTATTAATCAGAGACGAACCACTCAGTTCAGTTCAGAGCAAATGATTTCCAATTCAAACCTTGAAAGCAAACGTCTTCAGGATTCCCGGCTCCCCGTAGCACGGAGTGAAAGTTGAACCGACCAATCGGTACGAGGACAACATCCGCCTTCCATTCGAGTCTGCGATTATGCAAATTATGCAAATTATGCAAATCAAGATGTAAATCTTATAGATATTTGATTTATGTTAAAATCATAATAAAAGTCATAATTAATTACGTAATCAGACCTCTATTATATTGACATTAATGGAAAGAGATTTTTGTGATTATTATAATAATAATAATTATTATTGTTATAATATTGACAATTACTATTACTAAAAGTAACAATCATCAATGTCGGCAAAAAGTAAAGAAGTGCAGACATTAAATTAAAATTCGTTTGAGATTTATTATTATTATTATCATTATTATTATTATTATTGTGATTAATAATAATAATAATATTATTATTATTATTACATAATAATAGATTATAGATAATAATAGCTGGCAGATACCAAACGACCTTTGTAGCAGTAGAGTTGACCTCTCGACAACGTGAACCACCTTCTCTTCCATTGCCTGAAGATTCCTTCCTAAAGAAACAGAAATTTCATGAAAGCGTCTGCTCGTTGTCGCCAGTTTTCCTGCCATTTCTTTCACAAACTCTATGAGTTTGCACTAGGTGCAGACGCATGGACACATGATTTGCATTGACATGGCACTTGCAGACGATACTTTTGTCGAAGTTATTGTAATTGTCATCATAGTTGTGGTTGTGTTAATATTATTATTATTATCACATGAAACAATCTATGAGGTTTAGGATCGTTTAACGAATAATTCAATGTTGTAAAATAATTCAATGTTGTATCCTCAACCTGTCTTGACAGCCATCCTTCCACCTCCGAATGTGGCTCCGGTATTTTCAAGGCAACTGGATTCACGTCCTGAATCCTGATACTGGATGATGATGATGATGATGACGACGACGATGATGATCATGCCAACGACATCAATAATGACTGTGAGAACAGTGATGATGATGATGATGATGGCCACGCAAAGATCATGATGCGATCACGTTTGAGTCATTTAAAAGATTACTTTTGGATCAATTAGCAAATAATTCTGGCAAATAATTGTTATAATAATTTTGTGTTATTGTTATAATATAATTACAATTGTTATCAATTGTCATTAAATATGGATAAATGTTTTATTTAAAAGATTGAGATGTTAGATTTAAAAATTTTATAAAACCTTAATTTATAATAAATAATAATAATGATAATAATAATAATAATAATAACAATAATAACAATAATAATAATTCAACATTTATTTGAATTTTTAAAATATTTAATTTAATTCTTATACATCTACAGAACAGAATAAGATTCTTATGGCATTAAAATTGAAAATCCAAACGTCAACAACTAATCCACGTTTGGACTCGAAAGTATGTAGATTATAATATTATTGTGGATTAATATTTTAAAAAAAAACAAAACATTTTAACAGATTAATATTTTTAATATTAAATCTTAAAAAAAAAACAAAACAAAAATTTGTGAATTTTGAGTCAACATTACAAACTTAATTTTAAATGCAAAACAAGACAAATAAATATTTAAATAATAAATTTATAAATAATAAATATATAAATAATAAATATATAAATAATAAATATATAAATAAATTGACATCAAAGTATATTATGCACAATTAATAAAATAAATTGTCATAAAAACAAGTTTAATGAAGTTGAGGTGAAAGTATAGATCGAAAATAAGATCAAAGGCACAACCTTGGATTCACGTTGACTTTCATCTGGAAAATTAAACTCAAAAAAATAAATAAATAAATTAAAATTTAAAAATAATTAAAAAAATAATGACTTTAAAAATGGTAAAATTAAATCTCCAATATGATTAAGAACAAAAATTGAAACATTCAACAACAGCTTACAACAACAACGTCAACAACAACAACAGCAACTTTGAACTGGGATCAATTGGCAAAAAAATAAATTGAATTAATTTCCTTCCTACCTTCATTGAGTCCAAGTGCTCGTAATCTCTGTTGAATTTTAATCAAAATTCACGAAAAAGAATGGAAAAATTAACAAAAAAACAATCAAGAAACGCAGATATCCATCGCATTGTTATCGCACTTCGTGATATCAGATATCACGTGTTGTTGTCATACAAACAGGGCATGGCACAATCGAGAGACTTTAATGATAAGTCAACTTGATTAACAATTATTAATAAAATAAATATAAAATAATTACGTATAATAAAATTAAAACAATGTCACTTATTATTAATGATGATTGGCATTCAATCAATCATTAAATCAATCAATCGTTGCATTGTATATTAAGCACATCTTAACATCATAACACGTGTCGCATTCATGTTATTTCCTACCGAATAATTTAAAATTATAATTTCAAGAACGAATGCATGCAAACATCCTTCCCTCCACCTCCAGATGTCGCCCTTCGCAACAACCTTTGACCTCGCAAACTGACCTTTCGTGAGGCGATTTGAGTGCAGGAATGTTGGGAGCAATTCTCGTCGTCACTTGGTTCGTGTGGCTGTTCACAGGAAAAGTGTTTTGATGGAACGTTTAGGTTTTTTGTTTTATTTTGATTTGTAACAAATAATTCTGAATTCATTTAAAATTCATTTTAAACTTTATAAAAGATAAAGTTTTTATATTATTAAAGATATTGCAATAAAAAAAGAAATTAATATCATATCATGTTGCAAATAATCCATCTATTTTAACTTGATGTGCAGCAGTGTAATTTAATGTTCCTAAAGCTGTTTACTGTGTTTAGCACATGTTTTGAGTTCTAAACAATAAATAAGAATTTTTAAGTTTGAAGCAAAAAAAAAAACAAAGAAATTGCTAAAATGTTTTGGAATTTTTGAAAGAATTGATTTGAAAAAATGGCTTTAAATGACAAACTTGATAAAGTAAGGAACGAATGCTTGGTCCAATTCAAACTGCCATCCTTTGGGCAGACCTAAAATGAACGAAGCCACAACATGTTTGTCATGAGTCATTGTTTGCACAAAAATCTTGACAGTGTGGGATTGAAAATTCAGATTTAAAATTTCTTTTCAAAGCTTAGAAAATAATTTAAATGTTTCTTATTTGAATGAAATATGAATTCATGTGAGTGTTAAAATTTCACATAAGGTTTTATTTTTAGTTCCTTAAAAGTTTCTAACATTATATAATCACTTAACTTATTAATCAATTAGTACCATAACCATGATGTGTTTATGGAAACTTAATTATGCATGTTAAATGCAAACTATTTGTCTTCATAACTATTTAAATTAAAATATCATGGCAATATTATGACCTAAGAGTTCACGAATGTAAATGCACATTGAGACAATTAAATAAACAAATAACTAATCGATTACTTTGATCTTCGCAATAACCGGATTGAACTGGATGACATGTTATTGGATGACACCAAGTTGTAAAGTGACGGGCATCGCTAAAATAATCAATAATTAAACTCACATTGCAATTATCTGGCAGGTTAATCCAAATTTTACAAGATACAGATTTGACTAGACATTCAAAAGTAAAATTCTTGGCGGCCAAAAAAATTGTCTAACGACTTTCTGGCAAATATAAATTTTCGAAAACGTTTATTCGAGTTTTTGTAAACATCCGAAAATCCGTTTGCAACCTTTGGAGCTCTTATAAAGCCAGTTGCAAATGACTGCCACATACCTTTCATTCTGCAAATTGCCAAGAACTGAACAATTGCCATAGCAACTGATATGACGGTTGACCCATGACATGCTAATTAGTAGGCTATGATGTTGATGCTGATCTAGTTAATTATTCCTAAGCGTGAGAGACGTTAATTAAATATTCTAAATTAGGTTTGTTTTTAAAAATAAAACTCCAGTTACAAGGAAGCGATACGTCCGAGATGGAAATAAGCTAATCGCTCTCTAAAAACTTGTGATAAACCAGTGATTTAAAAAAATAAACAGATTTGATCAGCATGAATATGAAACAATTTAAGATAATTAAATGACAAACTTGATAAAGAACACTCTTCCGTCTCTAGTTACTCCATAACTCCAATAATCCGGCAATTCCTCAGCGTACCAAATAAAATCGTTTGACATTTTACGTGGATGTCAGTTGTACCCAATGAAAGATCAAAGATATGTAAAAGCACGGCTATCTTACGTAACCTGGTAAATGTAAATTGACAGGAATCGTAAGGAAGTTTGAACAACAGATCCGACTCTGAAAACAAACAACACCTCGATTAATCGTCCGAGCTCACCTGAACTATCTTCACTCAATTCACTGGCTCCTATTTTTAGGGGCCCACGAAGCCATTATTCTACTGTTCTGATATTTTCTTTTCTTCACGGGCTCCCAATTTAGAATTTTAAAAGTTTGATTGGAATTCAGCAGATTTCGTGACAAAAATGAATATGGAAAGGATAGTCTCCTGTTTACGATAACTTTTGAGACTTATGTGATAAATTAGGAAATTTAATTAAAATAAAGGTCATAAGGCTTTTTGCTATTTATTTTTTTAAATTAATCAATTCATTCGATAGGCTTTGAAAACACTTCAATACGGTTTGAAATAAAACCGCCAGTAAGTTGGCTTAACTGAAGTTACTCATCATTTTGCAAACAATTGATTTTTTTTATTGAAAGCAATGAAAGTTATATCCGCTAAGCAACTGATTAAAAACTTAACAACATTAGAAAGCTGTACGTAATGTAATAACCCGGGTTCCTCAAACTAATTATGGAAGGTCAGGTCTATTGAAAGTGTTCAGATGGCTTGGAAGATGTACAATGCTTAACAACATTAGAAAGCTGAACGTAAGAAGATGTGGAACCCTAATTAATCTAAGTAATGATTCTACCAGTGGGTCGATCATTAACCCATGTTACAAAATAGTAAACGTATTTATATAGCGCATAGTTTTCTAGAAATTGAGCTGTCTCAACCAGCCCCTACATTCTTCCCTACGTGCAACTCTTCCAACTCCTTCAAACATTTTGACGTCTTTTAATGTTATAAATATTATAAATAATAAATAATGGCATTTGGTTCTAATAGCTGTTAACCTCCCGTTTATCTTCAGAATGAAAGAATCATTGTTCTAAAATTACTTCACTTTGGAATCCACCTTTTCCAAATTTCCTTTCTATAATTTGTGACCGAGATTAATATTTCAACTTTTAAATTGAATAAATAAATAAATAAATAAATAAATAAACAAATCTAGATCAATTTAGAGACATCTCGCGATGACAAAAATAAAACAATTTCCAAACAACGTTTGCTTAGAAGAAAAAGAAGAAAGAATGAAAAATTATAAAAGCAGACAAAGGTTGATTGAGAATATTCAGTTGCTCGGAGTCAATCATTCAAGACGTGAATTCTTTCATTGGACATCTGAGACTCCATTGTTCCGTCCTCACCAACAAACATCCGCCATTTTCCATCGCGGGCTCATGAAACGATGAACCTTTTGTGGAAATTCTAGATGACCGATGGAAAGGGATTTCCCGGAATGAATCCGTCAGGCGTTGATTTAAGAATGATTATTTCTAGCATTTGAGAAACACTAGTCTAGATTTTATATCCAAGTATTAATTTTAATTTTTTTTTCAAATCCAGAACATCGGCTACGACATTACAAAGGTGATTCGGTACTAACGATTTCGTTTACCTCCTGACTTTTTGAACGTTTACAAAGCTTTTCATCACCGACAGTCTCGTGCTCAACAGAAAGTTGGGTCATAAAATTGCGGGAATAGACAATAAAAACGATCTAAATAGTATAAAAAAGTATAACGGACGATAAAAACTAAGTTTAAGAGGATCGACTAGCACGTCCGTGAATTGGGAATTGAACACCGAACCTTCGAGACAGCTCATAGGAATGAAATTCGAATTCGTCTCATAAAACCAAAGTCAAGCCAAAGGGGAAGACCTTTGAAACGATGACGTAGCGTCAAAACTCTCCACATATACACAAAATACTTTCGGATTTTTCCCCTTTTACGTGAAAGAAAGCATTTAAGATTTTCATACTGTCATTTAGATCATTTACAATAAATAGAGTTGTACGCAAATTACGCTTACGATGTGTCTATGTACATTCACAGGCATGCATTTGTTTTTTGTTTTCTTTTTTTTTTGGCTCACTGGAGCTGGAGTCGTGTCAGGAAAAGGAGCCGTTTATGCAGGAGATCGGACTAGAATTTCGACGTAACGGTTAAAAATATTACCCTTATTATTCGTCATCATTATAAATAATAATTACGTTATTATTATTATTATTGTAATTACTATTATTATTATTATCATCATCATATTATGGTTGTTGATGTTATGGTCGTGCTGTTTTCATCCTTTATCATTTTGTAGGCAATGTTCTCAATTCTTCGTAGTGGGCATCGCAAACCCACCGAATCTCCCTCCCTACGTAGAGGGGCCGCAGTTGACCAAACCTTCCAGAGCTTGTCTCGACCTTTAAGAATCTGGCCAAGTCGATTCTGTTGGCTTTCGACGGAGACTGGAAAAGCGTCTCCGGAGACATGGAGCTGCCGGCTTTGAAGTAGAGATCCGGAAGGCCGTCGCTCGCGTTGGCCAGGACTTTGGTCAGCATGGTGACTACCCTGTCCTTGTTCTTCGTCAGCCAGGCGTAGGCGTCCGAGCAGTGTGGATCGACGTTGCGTAAGTAGTCGTACATCTTGATCAGATCCGACACGACCGGAGCTATCAGTCTGCTCGTCTGGCCGTGTTCGTTCACCCCCTGTACCACCTGGACCATGGACAGGGCCAGGCTTAATATCGTCGGTATCTGATTTCCGCCGCCTTGAGCCGGTCTCTTAAACGTCGGTCCTACGTTCGTGCGAGTCGGCTGGCGAATGGTCGAGGTGTACTGGAGTCTGAAGCCGGAGTTCTCGGTCATGTGCCAATAAGTCGGATTCTCACAGAGGAAGTGGACCTCGAATCCTTCCAAGAACTTGACCCTCGAAAACATGTACCACTCCTTCGTCGAAACGGACAGACTCGGCGGCAAGACGAGGACGAGTCTCGGATGTTCGTAGTCCGGAAGGCTGGTGAGATTCGTCTGGAGGTGGAGATCCGTGTTGCTGCATCTGTAATCGCCGGTTATGGCACGCGTCCAGCTGCCAAGGTTGTGCCAGCGGTTGCAGATGGCCTTGCGCTTGATGTTGGCGCTCTGATGGTAGATTATCCTCTCCGGTTTCGAGTGTCTCAGAAGGACGCACTTGGGGCAGAGAAGGAAGAAGTGCCTGTCGTCTTCGTCGTCGAAAAAATGGTGACTCCCGACTGAAGAGGCCACGGCCTGGTGGTGACCCGGCCCGCCACCGCTGCTCCCTCCCCTGCTCTCCGAACTAAAGCTGGCAGTCTGGGAGTTGAGACTGGCTCTGTCGGAGGCGTTCGAAGAGCTCGAGTCGGTGGTCGCCGTAGCAGGCGTCCAGTCGTCCGGCAAGTCGTCGAAGTAGAGTTCGAGGAAGTTGAGGACAGCTTTCATGGTGCAGCAGGGACTGACACCACGAACCTTTTTTAAGTGAAAAAAAGGAAAGATGCTAAATCGAGACCACATTTCATGAGGATAGGATGAGAATGAGGATAAGGAATAAAAGATACAAGTTGAGGATAGCTTTCATGGTACGGCAGGGACTGACACCACAGACCTTGTAATGACAAGAGGAAAGATGTGAAATCGAAATCACGATCGTGAGGACGAGAATGGGGATGGTTTGAGAAGAAGGAGGGAGGAGAAGGAAAAAAACCCAAGTTCGGCTCCAGCGGATGATCATGAATGTTTGATGTGATTTATCTCGATGTCTTTCGAAAATGAACTAATATAAAAAACAAGTGAATGTTTAGGACCGACCTGAATGCGAATGGCATCCATGCTACTGTGCAGCATGATGTGCACCTTATGCATGACGTCGTCCATGACGTCGAACTCGTCGCACGACGACGTCACCGACGCCTGCTGCGAGTGCTGCAACAGCAGCTGAGATTGTTGCAGTTGCTGGTGGCAACACTGTTGCTTGTTGCCGGCGTTGTTGCCGCTGCTCACCATCCTCAGCTTGCGCCGAGTGTTGCAGCAGTCGTCGCAACCTCCGAGGTCGATGCTGGTGAAGAAGACGACGTGATGGGACAGCAGGACCGGCACTGGATCCGGAACAATCTCGAGCAGGTGGCGCCCTTCCCGGTTGATGCAGCGCACGAAGTCGACGAATTGGTTCGGTTTCAAACTCCGGAAGCGGAAATCGCACGTGATCTGTTTTTCGTCCCATTCTGGTACGTCCGGCCAAACGTCCTGGCTGGGAGATCCGCTTTCGAGCAAGTTCGGAAAAACCAGGACCTTGTTTCGGGCGAAATGATTTTTAAAATTTGCGAATTTAATGTTTTTAACAAAAAATACGATGTTGTATTTCCTCATAAATAAGATCTCATTAAAGACTCCTAACCTGCTCTCCGGTAGTGGGGCAGTCAGCGATGGGCAAGCAGAGGTCGAGCACCTGAAGGGCCGAGAGAAGCCACTGGCCACTGGTGATCAGGAGGTTCGGCGAAGCGGCCCCGGAGGCTTTCAGGAGGTGTCGGTCGAGTTCTTTGTCGGAGAGGCACTGTAGTATTCGGGTCGTGTCGCTCTTGCTCTGGTCGAAAGCCTCCAATGCCCTTCGGATCATGGAGACGAACCAGACTGGGTTGATGACGACTAGTCTGAGGAGATTGGGATCCTTTGGGAAGTAGACGACGTTCCCTCTCTCGTGGAAATACTGCAGCATGACCGGCACCTGTTGAATATTGATGATTAATTAATCAATAATAATAATGATAATAATATTTATTACGTAAAATGTAATCATTGGTAATAATTATTACCATATTATTATTATTATTATTGTACTATAATATAATTATAATAATAGCGATCATTATTATTTTTGCTTTGTTTTGCCTTTGTGTTATATTGAATTGAGAAAAATCCGAAAAATTACGAATAGGGAATTATAATTATAATTAAGGATATTAAATATCGTGACAGCCTCCAGCGAGGCTCCACCCTCGTTAAATGAAGAAATGTCGTCAAAGGAGGTAAAAAAGGTCGAGTGAAAAATCGTTGAGTTTCTGTGCGTCCTTTGAAATCATTTTCGGTTTCAAGGCAAAGAAATGAAGAGAGAAAGAAGAAGAAGAAAAGAGAGGTTAAAAATATTTTAAAGCAAAGCAAAGAAGTCTACAAGTCGAGGGAGAAACTCCACAGATGATGAGAAAGATTTTCAAGAAAAGAAGACGAAATCGACAATGACTCGACAAGAAAAATTAATTTTAAAAAAAGTATGTGCAATACCTGATTGGGAGGAATCTCAAAACTCCTGGCTATGGACACTATCTCGTCGTAGGGGAGGCAGGGTATCCCACTGGCCTGCTCCCTGATAGCTGTCAGGTGGCGGACGAAAGCCAGCCACATGACCGGCACGCAGTGGGACCTATTTTGGTGGTTCGAGAGGCGAATGACGGCTGCCTTCAGCTGGTCTATGCTGGCGTTGGCCTTTTTAGAGTCCTTCGGGAACGGTTTCTTGGAATCGACCTCGTAGTAGCCCGCGACGTGTGGGTAGCGGTAGCCCTTCGATGAGGAAAAGGAACTGGCAGAGTGTGATGATGCTGGATTTCCGGGCGTTGAATCGCTGGCTAGGTGACCGTTGACGACAGAGGGAGAGTCGAAATGAGGAGAAGACAGGTCGACAAAGCCGGCACCGGGATTCGTCGAGCGGCCCTTGGACTGGGCCGTCTGCCTGCCGATCGTTTTCGGGTTGCATATGAGACAGAAAGGGCATCGATTCTCTCCATACCGTTTGCCATGGTGTGGTCGAGACTGGTCGAGCAGAGTCTCGACTATGTTCCAGATTTCGGAAACCGACGAAGCCGATCTGACCAGCTCCGCGTGCGTTCCGACGATGAATACTGGAGTGTCGGGTGCCAACTCGTAGAGAGCCTGCAGCCACATCTGGAGGCGACTGACGTGTCTGGCGAAGAGATGCTGCGAGCCGTTGTGCATCTCTAGCGACGTCATGTCGACCGACAGGAGAAAGAAGTCTACTCTCAGGTTGCGCGTGTAGTTGTCGAAGATGTCGTTTCCCATGACGATGGCGCTCACGTGGCAAGACATCGCTCCGTCGCTTGTTCTCATGTCGAACTGATGCGATTCGAAGCCCGCCTGGCTCCTCGAATGGTGACTACTTTGCTTGGCTTCGGACAGTCCTCGGCTTATGCCCTTGTCATCTCGGAGAGCTTCGATCAGCGATGACTTTCCAGAATGAGTTTCTCCCACGACTGCCACAGTAACGTCTCGACCCAGCCTGAGAGCGGGGTTGTTTTGGCTCTGCTGTTGAAGAGTTTGGAGAAAGTACTCCATTTCGAGGTGTCCGAACAGCTGCGCCCTGTCGTGCCTGACGTGCTTGGGGCGCAAGGAGAGGTTGAAATATTCGAATGAGTAGAGACGGCTCAGCATTTCGACGAGAGACGGCGGTATGTGGTCGATACGGTTGTGGCCGATGTTCAGGGCGATGAGGTTGCGCAAATTGGTCACCTGGAGAGGGAAGCGTGTTATGTGATTCCGGTCGCACCTGAGGATGCGAAGAGACGCCAGTGAAGTCAGCCAGGAGACATTCTCGATTCGATTGTTGCTGAAAGACAGGACCTCGAGCTTCTGGAGTCGAGAGACGGAGACGGGCAGGGAGCGCAGTCTCGGCCGCTGACTGTCGCAGCAGAAGACTCTCAGGTTGACCAGCTGGCCAATGTCGCTGGAGATCTCGTCGAGGTTGTTGTAGTCCAGCTTGAGAATCTCCAGACTGGTCATCTCGAAAAGGCTCTGAGGCAAACGTGTCAGGTGCGTGTGGGAAAGCACTAAGGAAGAAAGCGTCAGCGTCGAAAATACGTTAGCACCGAACGGTTGCATGGAGGATGGGTAGGGGGGCGGAGCCGGCGGAATCTGGGATTCGAAGCAGGCGTTCTGGGCTGCCGCCGGGTCGCTACCGTTGGCAAAGTCGTCGGTCCAGCGAACCCAGCAGTCGATGATGTACAGGGAGTTGAAACATGAAGAGTCGAGGCGAGAGAACAGATAGGAGAGGCAAGGCAGTCGTTCGTCCTCGATGACTATCAGATCCCTGACGGACTCCGGAGAGGTACTGGAGAAGGAGTTGTCGATGAAGTCTGTAGCGTCCTGTCGCACGAGCAGCACGTATTGGTCGGCGAAGCTGCGACGCTTCGCCAGTGTAGTCTCGCTGTCGCTCGGAATCCTGTGGACGTCTTCCATGACGCTGCATTCTGGCAGCATCTGAGACGTTGGGGAAATAAATATGAATTTCATCTCTCGATTGCTTTTCTCTCTCTTTCTCTCTCTTAAAAATCGCATCCATATTTTCTGTCTTAAAAAAAAAAAAACGAAATTTAATTTTTGAAATAAAAAACCCGACATTCTTTCCCGGTTGCGAAGAAGAAGAAGAAGGTGAAGGACAAATGAGAAAAATTCGATTTGCCAAATTTTTTTTGTGTCTTAACGAGAAAGCATCAATTCCTAACATAATCTCTTCGACCATTGTTAAATTAGAGTGAGGGGTTTTTTGTTTTTGGTTCTGACCAGCGAAGCGTCTGCTCTGAGATTCGCAGCCTTTATGCGAGCGCGTCAAAAGTGAATCACGATTCAAGTTGTATTTATTTCACATTTCATGCCGCTGTTGTTTATTTTTTTGCTGTTTCTATTATTGCCGTTGCTGGTTTTGTTTTATTTTCTATTGTCTCTTGCGTTTCTTGAATTCTTTTTTCGCTTTGACGCTATTTTTCACGGCTTTTCCATGCCTCGGGGGTCCAAATGACACGGACGAGAGGCCTGTCTGACAGGAATATCGCACGAGGAGATGGAAAAAACCACATTCCGAATTTCTGGAGCACGCGAGACGCCTACATTCCCATTAGTATTGCATTATTTTCCGACCGGCAGTGTTTGGCCTTTTCCAATGCATCTGGAAGGGGAGCGTGTGAGGCATTTTGTCTGGAAAGGCCGAGATTTGTTTACGCCCGGAGTCGGGTCAGCCGGGGAGGAATAAATATTGGAGGGACGCAATTCAGAGGATTACAACGAGGAACACATTGGGGGGAGAACACTTGCGGATTTAAAGTTTGGGAGGCAGGGAGCGCCATTACCCCCAACCATCCACGTGATTTTTAAAATGTAGAATAAAGAATAAGCATTGTGACTGGGAAGAAACAGATTTAATCTGGAAAATGGAAGAAACTGTCAGCAACACCAGGATCAATCCAGGTTCCAATGCATGTCCCTGACTCTAGGGTATTTTAGATCCACTCCACCAGATGTCGGATAGGAGAGGGGTCAGGCCTGACGTGCGAGGGAAAGACGAGACCGGGGTAGGAAAGAGTGGCAGTCCCGCTGGAAAGTGGTTGGACGATGGAGAACAAATAAGGCCCGGTTTTGTGTGTCCATGTTGACACAATCTGGCGTTTCACGATGTGCTTCCATTGCCTGCTTTTAGAGGTGAATTCGTTGAAAAGGGTAATTTATTGCACTGCAGGCGTTATTATTGCTACCATTATTATAATAAATATATCATTGCTTTACAATAATAATAATAATAATAATAATATATAATAATAAATTATATTATTACCGTTTATATTATTTATTATTATTATTTTTGTTGGAAAGCCTAATCCTAACCCTAATCTTTTGATGCTGTTCAGCATTAATGTTGTCTCTATAGCAGCTATACGGGTCAATAAATTTCAATATGGAAATAACCATTTTATAATTTATGGGCAGGAAAATGGCTTTAAGTCGTCGGGTGGAAATGAATTTGAAGGAATGAATCTGTCAGTCACCGTTGGATGTGGATTTCGATGGAATATGTGGAAAGTGCCAGCAAAGGTCCAACGATGGGCCATCTTGAAAATGGGTTATGAATTGAATAAATATTTTCCCCAAGTATTCAGTATTCGCAGTTTATTCGGTCGGATGGAAGGATGGAGCAATAAAGTTTACACGTACGTATGAGTGTGCGTGTTTGCTTGACGTGTGCGTGCAAGAGTGTGTGTGTGTGTGTGTGTGTGACCGTGAGTGTGCTGCACACATGGAGAGGGTGGCTCAATGTCATTCCAGAGGCAGAGTGCACGCCTGGAAAAGAGAGTCGTCGTGCACGTTGCTTTTGTGCACCCGATGTGCTCACTGTTGCATCTCTCCGGCTGATGATGGTGACGACGACGACGACGGCGATTTGATAGATGTGCAGAATTTTCCAGCTCTTGGCTTGTACCGAGAGTAACTGAGTAATTGCATTACAATTGCAGCTCATTCGAGGATCCTAAAGAATCCTAACCGTGCCATCGCTGACTTCCTGTGCAAAGCGCTTCAGTATTTCCCTTCCTTTTCTCATTCAAAGTGGACAGTTTGTGGTCTTTCAAAAATAAAAACAAAAACAAAAAGTCTCTTTCTTCTGTCCGAATGTGCGACATGTTTTCAGCTTGTATTTATACGCTTGCATCTGCATTTATGCGTTCCATCGCTGCTTAAATCAGCCATTTTATGCCTCGCGTTTATCTCGTTCGATTTGTTTCGCTTTGTCTTGTTTCTTTCCTTCTTGTTTATTCGCGAATTTTTTCTTAATTTTCAGATTTTGTCGTGTTTTTTCTACTTCTTCTTCTTCTCCTTTTTAATCTCGAATTCATGCACGATTTCTCCGAGGCGCTGGCTGGAACTATTCCCCGGTGTGACTTTCATCCGCCACCGAATGTACTCCTCCGCTCGTACAACCCGAGGCCGCCGTTCTCTGAAATTCCAGTCTGGTCGATGTTTACTCGTCTGCAGGAGACGATTTCAGTCCAAGATGTTTGGAAGTCCATTTGTCATTTCTCCTTTTATCGACACTTCTAGGATTTCACAACAGGTTTTATTGTTGTTTCTCGTTTTTTACTTCCTCCATCCTATTATAGTGCTAATCATCCGTTCCATGCTTTCCAAATTCTCCCTTAATCCGTCCGGCCTCCAGCCAGCTATCCACCTAACCCGCACAAGGTCCGTCTCTCTCCTCTTGGAATCGTTTTCTCCCGGCATTCCTTATCCACATGGCCGTACATCCAGTAGGTCGGACGTATACCTGGAAGCTATTTGCGATTGGAGGAGCGATGGAAAGAAGGCATGTGCCCTCTGGGGACGGAATAGATTTCAGTTGGGATGCTATCACAGGGGGCTCAGAAGTTCCTTCCCGCTACGGGACCAGACGAATAATTGGTCTCCACGTATCCGTCCGTTCTCTCGATTCGTTCATTCATTCTTACATTCGTTCGTTCATTTATTCGTTTATTCGTTCATTCATTCGCTCACTAATCAGCTAAGTGCGGACTTGGTTGATCAGATAATTGATCAATCGCATTCGAACGCGTCCATTAATTAATCCTTAATTAACGTCGTTCAATTAAGAAACTAGTTGTACGAAAATAGCCTAATTCATTTCATCTCATATTCCGCCCGTCCGTCCATCCACCCACCGACCCAATCCATCCGTCCATCCCTCCTTCTTACCCTGGACTTCTGCAGGGCATCGCATCTGACGATATCCAGCATCGGAGCTTCGAGAACCAACTTGATGGCTTCCAAATGTCCGAGTCTGAGGACCAGGTGAACTGACGATTCACGCTGCGGGGTCTGGAAAGGAAGGCACTTCTTGCATATCCATCAATCTTTCATTATTTTTATTTTAATAATAATAATAATAATAATAATAATAATAATAATAATAATAATAATAATAATAATAATAATAATAATAATAATAATAATAATAATAATAATAATAATAATAATAATAATAATAATAATAATAATAATAATAATAATAATAATAATAATAATAATAATAATAATAATAATAATAATAATAATAATAATAATAATAATAATAATAATAACAACAACAACAAAATAATAATAATAATAATAATAACAATGGCTAAGATGATAATAACAATTTGTAATGTCAATGATAATGATTTCGATGGTGATGATGACGACGGCGAAGATGATTATGATAAATAATTACACCGGATGTAAATGCGAATATAATTATAGGCAATATTTTCAACCGTCAACATGTCAACCGCTTCAATCACGAAATGACGGCCCGAGGTAAAACTGTTTTTTCAAGAATTATTTGTGACATTTCAGAACAGGAGTCAAATTAATGTCTTATGTAGTGGTTAATTTTTGGTTTAATAACAGAAAAAAGGTCTTAATTCGATATTATTATTATTATAGTTATATATAGTTATATTATAGTTAAATATTATTTTAGTATAATAATAATTATTATTATTAACATAATAATAATAATTATTATTATTATAATTATAATTATAATAGTATATAATATATTATACTATTAATATTGGAATAATAATTATTAAATTGTTCTAAATTTTATCGTTGGAAATGATTAAATTGTTATTGTGAAATTGTTATTACTATTCTATGAAATAATAATAATAATAATAATAATATAAAAAATATTAATTAAAAATGAATTGTTTCGTGAAATAATTTCATTAAATCTTGAAAATTTCATGATTTCACGATTCCAAATGAAGCCACTTTGAAGCAGAAGTCATCTTTAAAAAAATTAATTTTAAAAACTGAACATTTTTTGAAATTATATTTTATGATGCACTTATATTTTATATATGAATAAAGAAATAATATTATATTACATTATTTTATTAATATTTATTATAATATTACAAATGAATAAATAAAACAAAATTATTTCTAAATAAATAAATAAATAAACAAAATTACTCGACAAGAGAAAGGAAAGTGATTTTATAACTCCTGGAGCTAATTATATATTCACTTCCGCCGACGTTAACATAATCTAATGTTCCTATTTAACATACGTAGATTATCAATATTCATTAGGGCTACCATTGGCCACCGACCGGCTCGTGACTCACCTCATCTTTTATGTTGACATTAGCTCCGCATTGGATGAGAAGCCTGGCAATGTCAAGGTCGTTTTCAGCAACTCCTTGTAATATGGCGTGATGTAGAGCCGTCTTGCCGTCCTGTTGAATCATCACCTTCTTCGTCATCATCATCATCGTCATCATCACCATCATCGTCGTCATCATCATAAACGTCATCGTCCTCATCATCGTCGTTGTCATCATAAGCGTCATCTTCGTCATCACCATCATCGTCATCATCATCACCATTATCATCGTCGTCATCATCATCATCGTCATCATCATCATCATCACCATTATCATCGTCGTCATCATCATCATCGTCATCATCATCACCATTATCATCGTCGTCATCACCATCGTCGTTGTCGTCATCATAAACGTCATCGTCCTCATCATCGTCGTTGTCATCATTTTCACCGTCGTCTTCATCATCGTCATCGTCATCATTATCATCAGCGTCACTGCCTGAGTGCCGCCATTGGTGAATTTCTCAGACGATGTTAGCAATGTAAATAATTAATAATAAGAAAACAAATAGCATTAATAACTTTTTATAAAAATAATTATATTATATTTTACGTTATTATAATGTTTTATTTTTAGCATAATCGATGATATAAATTAATATAGCATGAAAAAATTAATATAGCTGAAAAATCTTTGAATCACGGCTTCCACTTCTTTCCAGCTTCCATTATTAACTCTGAATTTCCGATCTAGCGTGACTTGGCTCCGTTTAGAAATAATAATAACAATAATAATAATAATAATAATAATAATAATAATAATAATAATAATAATAATAATAATAATAATAATAATAATAATAATAATAATAATAATAATAATAATAATAATAATAATAATAATAATAATAATAATAATAATAATATTGATAATAATAATAATAATAAAAGAACAAATGTAAAATTCGAATTAAAAGCAAAATTGTTCCGTTGCCAGCGATTTGAAATCCCTGGGAGATTGCACAGAGATCGATGAATTTATTGCTTTAAAAGCTAAACGAAGAAGACGACTACGACGACGATGATGATGGCGATGATGATGATGATGATGGCGATGATGATGATGACGATGATGACGATGATAATGATGTTAAAGTATTATAATCAAAAAACGGAATGGTAATCAAATGAATAAAATAGATGAATTAAAATTTAAATAATAATTAGGATGATTACATTGAAAATGCGTTTTTAATGCATTTAATGCACGACCGCTGAGTAATTCAACTGAAAAGTGCCAGTAAACGATGAATATTCAAGACGCAGTTCTCTGGGTCAACCCAGAAGAAGGTCAAGTCAGAGGAAGTAGGTCATCCAAGGTCAAATCGAGGTCAAGCGGGGTCGGGACCGGAACAAGTGGAAGAAGCGCGGATTAAGAGGGTTTTGTTCGTCATGGTTATCAGGATGAACTTCAATATCCCAGGGATTTAAATTCTACTGCGGGTCCTCCAATTCGTTATCATCACCATCACCACCATCGCAGTCATCCTCGTCACCGTTGACCTCCTCATCCTCCTCCTCTTCTTCCTCATCATCACCGTCATCATCGTCGTCATCGTCATCGCCATTGTCATCGTAGTCACCATCACAGTGTAACACGGCCATCAACACGATATAGTCTTGAAACGGCTTAGATGGGCTAGCCCACTCCCCCCGTATGCCACGCCCACCCGCGAAAGATTCATCCTTCGATGGAACTCCTCCTCCGGGTCTTCCATCTTTCAAATCTCTTTTGGAAACCTCGCAGCGCCAACAATCCGAGGTTCTTTTTTTTTTCATCTTTAAAGATGAAAATAGAGAAAATATAAATTCAGACCGATTTTACATTTTACTTGGAATTTGCCGTTGTTAATAACATTAATTATGGCTATAATTAAAACAATGAAAATTATTATTATTATTATTATTATTATTATTATTATTATTACTAATATGTGGACGGAATGATGCTGATGATAATAATAATATGATAACGATATTGGTTATTATTATTATCATTGTCAACTATTATTAACTTGTTATTACCACAAATAAAATAAATTTTAAGCAATAAAATGCCCAAAAAAAAATAAAAGAATTTTTTTAAAAAATACAAAACGATTTAAATTTTTAATTTGAACTTTAATGACCCCGTAAGAAGGTTCGTCATCATCAAAGCACTCCTAAGCACCGACAGGAAGTCCGTTTTGCATTCCATGAATAATTAATTAGCAGGCTCATTTGAATACGTCCAGGCGTCGAACGGTCATTGGTCGAATTGGTTGAAGAATAAATTATGCAAACGACCTGGTCTGCACTGTTGACATTGTAGTGACAGTCCCTGACGGCGTGGATGATTCTTCCCCTGTCCTTCTTCTTGACGTGTTGCAGGAACTTCTCAACGTCCATCTGACTATCAGTCGATCGCTGATTGATTGATTGATTGGTCGGTTGGTTGGTTGATTGATTGATTGGTCGGTTGGTTGATTGATTGATTGGTCGGTCGGTTGATCGATCGGTTGGTTGGTTGATTGGTTGATTGATTGGCTGCTGTTGTGGTTGTTGTTGTTTACCTGGTCGTCATGGAGACGCTATTGCGATGATTGTGATGTTTGAAAGATTGGCCGTTATTATTGTCGTCGGTGTTGTTGTTGTCGATGATGATGACAGTTGTTGTATTGGTGTAGTAATTATATTATTAATATTAAATTAACTATGTTAATGTTAGTTAATAAAGTTATTAATGATTATGTTGATTATTACGTAATCCAATTAGTTGGAATAAAGTAAAGACACAACAAAAGTGAATGTACATATATCAATGGCGACGATGACAATGACGATGATGATGATGATAATGATGACGACGATGACGATGATGATGACAATGACGATGATGACGACGACGACGATGATGATGGCATACCTGGATTGAAGTGAGAAAATTGAAAGCGATTGAATCAGTTTCAGGAGCTCAACCTGAAAGAGAAAGGAATTTCCAATTAAATGGCTGGCCACCGCTTTTGAATAATTAGGAACATTGTAATGAATAAATAATCCAATCATTATAATAAATTATATTAAATTATTATGTTTATAAATTATAAATTATCATAATTACTTATCATAAATGCAATTTCTCTGGTTTTTTTCTAAGTTCCTGCAACGATTATTGCGTTGCATCATCGTTCATACTTGTTTTTTATATTCATAAACTTTCATTCCTCTC
>CM067528.1:1992500-2007500 GCA_034509925.1 Hirudinaria manillensis | reverse complement strand
ATGATGAAGACGACGACGATGATGATGACGATGACGACGATGATGATAACGATGGTGTTGATGTTGCAAAGGAGTAACAGGTGGTACGTTCGTATGAGTCTTATTAACACTTCGACCCACTTTTACGTGATTGGTCGTGTCGTGACACGAATTAAATTCGACCAATCACATTCCGACGATTCTTGATGTTTATGATGAAGAATCCCATTCAGAAATGATTCATCAGTTAATGACAACATTTACGATTCTCATTAACATAATTTATGGCCGTCCATGAACTGACCAATTGGAACGAGTGCATTGACAATGCCGTTAGTTATAATAAGACGATATTTTAATATTAATGATGTTATTATAATGAACACTAATTATTATTCAGGTCATCTTTAATAACGTTATATTGGCAAATATTAAACACATTAAAAAAAACGAATGTAATGCCGATTGAAATCAATCAAACCTTCAACCAACTTCAATCACATCTCGGAGAACTTTCTCAAAGTAGTTGTTGCCTCGGTTTGTATCCTCTGTTGCTGTTATTGTTGTTGCTGCAGTCGTTGTTGTGGTGTTGTTGTTTAGTGTTGTTGATGTATGTTGTATGCAACAACGTTGTAAGTTGTAGCAAGAAAATTACAAACGACAGCAACAAAACTTAGTGATGGACGCTTCTTTGGTTTTTTTTGGGTCGTCTTTTCAAACAATCCCCACCTTTCACCGATCAAACTGCTTCCCCGTTGCTTTGGTCGTCGTTGTTGTTGTTGTTGTTGTTGTTGGAGACCAGAACAGAGGAGAATGTTGAAGAAATAATAATGTACGGAAGAGAAGTTGTTCTTGTTGTAAAAGTTTGTTATTGTTGTTGTTGTTGTTGTTGTTGGTCTACTGTTGTTTTCGCAAGAGCAGGTGTTCTTGTTGTTGTTGTTGTTGTTGTTGTTGTTGACGTATAGAGTAAACTCCGATAGAGAGAGAATTCGACTGAATCTGGCTCTCAGAGCGATCGTATAAATCTTCTTTCTCGAAACAACGACGTCGACGACAACAGCAACAACAACAACATCATATTCGACCTCGTCGTAGTCTTCTTCACCGATTCCATGTCGTCGTAATCGTTGTTGTCGCTACTCTTGTTGTTGTTGTTGTTGTTAATTTTATTACCATTTGATTTTTAACTCCAGCATCGTCAACTTATAAAACAAATCACAAGAGAAGAAGCGAACGGACGAACGGACGGACGTGGCATCCAATGTTAGTTTTAAGAGCGCCTTGATACACTGCGAGCGTGCATCGGCAGCGCGGATAAAGACAGTTATTCCGCCCTTGGTCGAAGCTAATAAAATAATATTCCTAATAAATAAAATAATATTCATAATAAAGTAATATTCATAATAAAATGACGTTCGTAATCAGATATTATTTCTAATTATCAAATAAATACAAGAATTACAGTCCAAGTTACTATGTTGAGTTGAGCGTTGAGCTCACAAATTGAAACCCTACTCTCCCGACCTCAGATAGGTGGTGGAGGGTTCCCTGACGAACCCTTTGTGACCCCAGTGACGTCACGGACATTTGTTTTCTTGGAAATGTCAGAGATTTGTCAAACAACAACAACGATAACAACAACAACAACAACAATTATAAACATGTATTGATGTGCGTGATTCGAAATATGTACATTTTGTTGATGCTGTTGGTGTTGTTATTCAGCTTTTTATGGCAACATCGCTACTATCATCGTCATCATCGTCGTCGTCGTCGTCATCGACTCTTGCTGGTCCCCGGCAAAGCAATCCGCGGTCAAATATATTTTAATGTTCAGAGTTCGGAGTTCAGAGTTCGCGAGGGGTCATCATATCAGAGATGGAAACCTGAACTTGTAAATTGAACAATCCTCATTCTCCTCTCTCTCTCTCTCTTATCTATCTCTTCATCTCACACTCTCTCCATCTCCATTGCTCCGCACCTCATCGTGGCCAATACTAATACCAAACTATTGGTGCACAGGTCAACCCCGATGTCGTATACCAGTTGAGGTTGTTTTTTTAAATTTCTCCTGGAAGCTTGATCGAGAACGAGATGGATTCCATATTTGCACAGGGTTTTAAATAATGGACACACCTGCTCGTCATTGTCGTCGTAGTCGTCGTCACCGTCATTGACCATCATTATCATCATCATCATCTTGTTGTCTACTGAGACAAATATGTTTAATTATTCTGATATTTAACATGAAATTATAATATATTATTTATTTTATCGTCTTCTTTTTCGAAGTAATAAAACAATTGCCAATTGAATCGCAATAAATGTATTTTATTTGTTATTAAAAACATTAATTAATTAATTAATTAATTTATTTATTTATTTATTTATTAATTTAAAATATTTGTCGAATATTTAATTCTTAATTTCGATTTAGTTTCAGCTTTCAGTTTAAAATTCAAAATGGCAAACATAGAAATCGACCCCTTTCAACGCGGTCGTCGGGATTCTTTAATATCGCCCGTCTGAACTTCCAAAGAACTTTAATTCGTCCGACCGGAAGCAAAGAACTTTCATACTGAGGACATGGTCTTCACTCAAATACAAACCAAGCAATGAATACCAAGCATTAAAAGCGCAACACTTTCACTTAGAATCGTAAACTCCGTTTTTTTTTTCGAACCGATTCCTCCGCCATTTTCGTTGGCCACGTGATCATAGGACGTCCGGAAAGGCATTAAAAGTCGCTCCTTTTTATCGCTCGGCCGCAAAGATAAAACAACCAGGATGCATCGGCGGTTCTAATATCGCCCATAAATTTGATTCTTCCGCTCACAGAGAAAGAGAGAGAGAGAGAGAATGACTGACGAGTTGGGGAATGTAAATCGTAAGAGTGGTCACAAAATGCCATCAACAGGTCCATCCCTGTTGCTAATGACGCCCTCCATCGTTGCCATGGCTGTCATTAAAAATGGATCTAAGCCAGAATGTCGTTCTAGTGTCTGCTGTCGTTTTCTTGTTTTGTTTTTGTATTTGTCGGAGGATGCTGTTGTTGTTTTTAATTTTAATTTTTCGATATTTTAGGGAGAAAAATGTTTAAAAAAAGACAATTTTAAAAATGTTTTCGCATCGGGTCCTCTTCGCGCATCGCTGATCCGTTTTCGGCAACCAATTCTCATCCAGGCTATCATGTCTCCCGCTTTCATATTCGTCCGCTGCCCATCCACCATCCATGTATCCACAAGCCATTCCATCCATCCATCCATCCATCCATCCATCCATCCATCCATCCATCCATCCATTCTCCATTTTAAAATCCTGACAACCACTATCAATCACCTCGACACTCAGCAATAATCTCAGTAAACATTTGGATTATTTTAAATGAGAATTAAAATCAAATTGAAAGAAAGTAATTAAATATTAGTTAAAATTAATATTAATTAACTGACGTTAATCTATAATTAACATTTTCCTGTAACATTCATTCTGATTGGCTGGTCACCCGCTCAGTGACATTGTACGAGAATAATTATTGGCGGCTAAAATTAAGTAGCTATTTTTAGAAGAAGGATGGAAAGAAGAAAAAAAAGGAAAGATAATCTGGAGGAGGAAAGATCGGATCCGTCCGTCCGTCCGACCGGTGAATTTGAATCGCGGTTTCAAAAGGAAAGCAGTCCGTTGGAAAAACCCACAAAACAAACCAAGAACAAGATGGAGTACATTTCGCTCGGAAATTATGAACGGAAATTATGACCATAATTACAACTCGTGGAGATCTTCCAGATTAGGAGAGAGGTGACGGACGGACGGACGGACGGATTGGGTGAGTGGGTGGATGTGGGTGGATGTGGGTCGATGTGAGTGAGTGTGAAGATGGGTAGATTTTTTTTTTGGGTGGCGAAGAGGAAGAGGAAGAGGGGGGAATGAAGCATTTATTCCTTGCATGACGTCGGTACAGGGCGTTGTTACGATCAATAAGCAGCCTGCAATGCTTTCCTGCTGGTACTCTTTCCACTCTCCTGGTCGACTTCTCACCATCTCTCCTGAGCACCATATCCCCTCTCTACCACCCCCAATATCTCTTCCTCACCATCTCTCTTTTTATATATCTCCCTCTCTCAGTCACTCACTCTCTCTTCTCCTTCTCCTCTCCGACAATATTCTCTCACTCTTTGGGCTCGATCGGCCATCGATATTCAACAATTATCGACCCGTACAGAAGTTGGCCTATCGATCAACTGATTTCGATGGCTTTCTGCTTTGCCACTGGTGTTGTTGTTGTTGTTGCATATGTCGTCGTTGTTTTGACTTTGTTGTTGTTGTTGTTACTGTTGCTATCGTCGTCTTCGGTGTTGTTACTTCTGTCGTTGTTGCTGTTGTCGTTGTTGCTGTCGAATGTGATACCTGATGAGGTATTATTATTATATTCAATAACGTGCCCAAGAAGTTTGTAAATGAATGGGACATGAATCGGTTCGTCTTGAATTGAAGTTCAATGAATACTTGATTTAAATTTTAATTTTGTCCTCTAGTTATTTCTTCTGACAGAATATCGATTTAGAAGTTCATTATTATATTTATTATTATTATTTTTTTTTATTTTTTATTATATAAAAGAGAGATGATGACTTGGAAAGGGGAGTCCAGAATCTGAATTTGTTGATTCAACAAATGAGTGGCCGATGTTGATGAATAATAATCGGTAACTAAAAATAGCCGGCGGGAATTTCCAGACGAAATTGAAAGACGAACTGACGTCTGCCCGGGGTAAGCTTGGAAAGCGCCAATCCATGGTTTCCATCAATTTTACCTCAGAGGAGATTTAGGGGGAGTGCAACGATTATTTTCATGGTAGTTGGGTGGGTGGGTGAACCTAGGGTTGGTTGGATGGATGGTTGGGTGGGTGAATAGATGGATGGACATAGGGCTGGATTGATGGATGGTTGGGTGGGTGAATAGATGGACATAGGGTTGGTTGGATGGACAGATTGACAAACGGATGGAAGGATAGATGTATGGATGGACGGACGGAAGGACGGATGGGTGAATGGATGGACGGAAAAGCTAATGAATGGATGGATGGATGGAAAGACGGAAGGATGAGGGCCTTTTTGGGTAGGATGTGATGATTTGCTGGAAGAAGGAAAAATGAATGGATCGAGGAAAAAGGAAAGCGGCTACGTGGGTGAATTAGTGGACGGGCGAATAAATGGAAAGAAAGATGGATGGACGGGCAGATGGATGGATGACCTAAAGGGTGGACGGCTGGGTAGATGGATGGATTGATGGGTAGATTGGTTGATGGACGGACCGACGGACGGATTGATGGATGGATGGATGGATGGATGGATGGATGGATGGATGGATGGATGGATGGATGGACGGATGGACGGATGGACGGACGGATGGATGGATGGATGGATGGATTGACGGATGGACAGATGAATGGGAGGTGCCGATGGCTGGAAGGAACGGCTGGACGAAAATGGATTTATGATCGATAGTCGAACAGTGGCCAGGATTTAATAACATTTTCCATTCTTTGCAGCGGGTCAAAATTTTCGACCAGATCTCAATAGAGTGTCATCGTCGTCGTCGTCATCATCATCATCATCGTCGTCATCAGCATCATCATTATCGTCAACGTCATAGTCATAGTCGTCGACATCTTCGCCGTCATCGCCGTTGTCGTCGTCGTCATCATTTCCATCTTCGCTGGCGGTCGTTCGTCATCATTAGGAAGATGGAGTAAATAATGGCATATTTTCCAGCTGATGTTATCACCAGCTTCTTTCCGCATCCATATCAATTACCAAAGCATTCGGAGAATCATCGTCGTCGTCGTCGTCATCGTCGACGTCATCGTCATGACTGAGGAGTAGGAGGAGGAAGAGAAGGAAGAAGAGGGTAATAGCCAAATATCGCCAACAACGTCATCAATGACGTCACGTCATCACAACTTACGTGCGTCACGTCTTGACAGATAACCGATAATTAGCATAGACGTTTCCATTATCGTCGCCATCGTCGCACTTCGTCATCGTTGTCATCATCGTCATCGTCATCATCGTCGATGGAGTTGAATCATCGTCATGGATGATGATGATGGTGATGAGTTGCTTCAGTTTCGGATGAACGATTTCCAGTCAGTTAGTCATAACTGTCTACCTGCGAGATTCATCATCGTCATATTCATCGTCGTCGTCGTCATCGTTGGTGTCATCTCTGTCATCATCATCATCATCATCATCTTCTTCTTCTTCTTCTTCTTCTTATTCTTCTTCTTCATCACCATCTCGAATGTGTCTAGTTGTTTTTCCAACTAGCGTGCGTGGAATGAGTGGCTTCTCGGTAAGGAAGCGCCATCATCATCTCCAGCAAGTGGAAGGTGGGCGCCATTACTTGAATGGGGCGTCTAAGATCGCGCAACTCGGCAAAAGTTCAAAAGGTCAGATGATGTACTCATCCTTCCATTCATTCGTACATTCCATCTTTACACTCGTCCATCCAGCCATCCGTCCATCCATCCATCCATCCGTCCGGCCGTCCGTCCTTCCATCCATCCATCCATCCATCCATCCGTCCGTCCATCCATCCGTCCATCCATCCATCCGTCCGTCCATCCATCCATCCATCCATCCATCCAATTCATTTTAAAGAAGTGGAGGAAGTGTTAGAAGAAAACATTCCATGAAAACAGAAAACACCGATCCTCGTCTCCATCATCTTCTGTCAGGAGTTTCCTGTTGTCTCAAATAATCCGATTAGGATGGGATTTCAAGACCTTAAATTCACTGATGCCATCCATTAGTGGAGATGCAGAGAATGAGCTGATGAATGGAACGACCAACGAAATGACGGATGGAAGGAAGGATGGATGGATGGATGGATGGATGGATGGATGGATGGATGGATGGATGGATGGATGGATGGATGGATGGACGAACAAAAAGATTGCTGGACAGATGGACAGACGGTCAAAATGACGGACGGGTGGATGGACGGAGACAAGACTCGACAGACGGATGGATGGCGGATGGATTGATGAGTGTATTTTATGTTCAATCGAATTCAACTTCTGCTGGAATTAATGCAATTAATTATTAATTGGTTTTAAATAAATTGTTGTTGTGAATTCTGAAGCAATTGACCATTCATGCATTAATTCATTCATCCATTCATTGATTCATCCATTCATTCATGCATGCATTCGTTCATTCATCCATCCATTCATTCAATCACTCCGCTCCTGGAAAAGCCGAGTAAATACTCAAAGGAGGACAAATACTCCAGGTAAAACAATTGCCTTCAGTTCTTCAAATTATAATGTCAAGGTGCATATTTTTATTATTATTATAATAATTATTATTATTATTACTTTAAATAATTATAATTAGTATTATGCAGGCCCTCATAACAAGAAAAGCGACTTGGAGCGTTTAAATCGATAGACTTTCCACGACACCATAGACTTTCCATGCAGACTTTGTGTCTCATTGGAACACAGTACTTTAAACGAAATGAAGTTCTGATAAAAGAATGAAGACAAAAAGTAGGGTACCGACAGAAGGGTACCCTCGCTGTCAGCCCTGAGTCTGTACCCAACGGATTAGGTGGACTTGGCCCTCATCTTGTCAGCTCCGCCAAGCGGACGCTGGAAAAGTACGGAACTTCCCCGTCGGTTTCGTTTTGCAAGCTTTCGGTTTCGTTTGTTTAATGTTTTCTTTTCTTTTTTTTTTTAAGGAAATTTTCCAGGAATTCATCAACTTATTTTTTGTGCCTCCTCAGCTCGTCAGGTGCACATGGAGGTCAAGGACACGATTATCATAATTTAGTTTAATTTATGCCCTCCTGCAGTCTAATAATATCCGAATAGCTATCTTCAATTTAAAAATAATTTAAAAGAAAATAAGACGTTATATATATTTATTTATTCATTTATTTTCCAGCCTATGCCATCGTATCTTTATGTTTGTTTAAACCGAAAAGTACCGAGGTACGGATGAACTGAATGAAAGGGATGCGATTTTGAGTGGCCAAGATGAAGTAAGATGATGACGATGACGATGACGATGACGATGACGATGATGATGATGATGATGCTGATAACGGCAATGATGATGACGATGACGATGATGATACTATCTCATTAAAAACTCATACACACAACCTCGGAGGATAAACGTAAGCAAAAAAAAAACTGTCGATGTTTTCATGTGTCGTCGCCGATGTCGCTGGTGTAGCTGGCGTCGTTGACAGGCAACGATGGAGTTGACATTGAAACGATGATGCCAATGATTGATGGATTGGAGCTTGGAGGAATCCATTCTTTAAGCCCTCACCGGGGCTAGAGAGGTCAGAGAGGTTCGTGTACATTTCCAAAGGTCAACTCATACTCCGATCAACCGAGTGCACAACGACACAACATACATCCGCACAAATTCCAGGCTGTGAATCCATACCCCCTTCCGTCACTCCCCAGCGACACAGATTTCCCGCGGTCCGACATTCATTCGTGCATCGCATTATCGGTGATGACGACCATGACGATAGTCAAGATGATGACGGCTATGTCAGTCGGTTATGATGACGATGGTGAAGGTGAACTGGCGCCATCTGATCGTGACAAAAGAGACAGAAAAATGAATTCTCGATCGAAAGGCATAAAAGACCGGGCATAATCAGGATATTAACCCGGCGGCAAATCGAAAATATTCCAAAAGTCGGATTTATTTTCTTTTAAATTGATTTTAAATCTTTTAAATTCCTTTCTGTTTCACTTTCGCTTCCTCCCCTCGGGATTTCCGGACCCGGTAATTGAGTTGACACCTAAAAGTTGGTTAAAAAAAAGTGAAAGAAATCAATAGGAGAGCCACTTAAAATCCCAGGATGTAATTTCGACCAATGGCTGACGAGATCGATTCGTCACGTGATTATGACGTGACCTTTCTGGCGGAAGGTGGAATAAAAATCCGCCCCGGAGGCCGACAAGTGCTTCAGAAATGGCCCGAAAGTTTTTATAGTTTTGTAAGTCAATCGTACGGCAATTCCCTTGGCGAGGGTCTACGTCCTCTCAGCCCTACCCTTCCTTAATCCTCCCCTAACCAACCACCCAATCTTCCCCCTCCCCAAAAGCCCCCGAGGGACGTAGAGAGACGAATGGCACGGTCGGCCATAAAGGGACATAGTAATTCATCGACGTGGAACATTCTACAATCAGGAGCTGTAAAGTCGACGTCCAATATTCGACAGTAGACGTGGTCATCGTTCAGACGACTCGAGATGAATTCTTTCCCGCGCAAAAGTCTTATCGCGCCGTTCGTGATGCACGGCGTATGCCTTTCCTGACGACGCGACGCGGGAAAATCACCGACCAAGAGAGGTACACTTTTCATTCTTTGATTCGTTTTTTTTTTTATAAAAAGAGAGAGTTTGCCATAAAAATTTTATTTCTTTTCTATTTTTCTGGGTTTTTTATATATATATATATAAAATGTTTTTTTATTTTATTCCAAAGCAGAGGGCGCTCCATCAGTTTCCGGTTTCAATCTGGCAGGAAGTTCACTGAGATTGGATGATCATTGTCACCCGCTTTTAGACACCAATACGTCTCTTGTTCAGTGTCAATTATATTTTTTTTTGTCATTAAAGAATTGCTGTATTAACTATTATATGAATAAAGCAATAAAATAGTAATAATAATAATTATTATTATTAAGATTATTAAAATTAAGATTATTTTTAATTAAAATGAAATTCCACTTTTTCGACGCTGAATTTGACGATGAATTAACAAATAATTTACAATTAATTCACAATTAATTCACGGCAATTCGTCAAAGCGTCACCTCGAGTGCTGGAAAATGAGTTTTTCTTTTACGTGGAAAATCCATTTCTCTCGGATTCAATTAAGTCCTCTGACGCCATTTCGACTGCACTTAATTCCCTGCCGCTCGTCCAAACTCCCCTTGTCTTTTGCCCCCTGCCTCCTTATCAGTACCCCTTCTTGGTCCGTTGGTGCACCTATAAATATTAGTAATATAATGGTATTTAAACTAATAATATTAAAAAAAAAAACACTACAAAATTACTTCCAAATGAATAACGAAAGCGAAGGATTGACTGCGAACTGCTTTTGTGTCGGTGACTTTTTTTTAGGAATTAAATTATAAACATGTACAATGTTTAAATATAATTATCAACGTTATTATACATGTTTACGATAATAATAAATTAATAATCATCCTTCTAATATAAATTATAATAAATTAAGTTTTAAGTCATTTCAGCGATCCACATCTCGGGCAAAGGTCGCCAAGGAAAGGTCAATAGGTTGAAAACTTTGGCAGGGCACCAGATGGCATCGCTGAGAAACTTTAGCAGACGATTTGCCACAAGTGGCACAAGAGTCAGGACGCTGACCTCACTTAACCTCCAATTTGATTTGCAAATAGATTTCATGACTCGAATAAATGAATCAGCTGTGATTGATAAAATCAGGAGACGCATTTTCCTCTCATCCTTCCTAGACTTAACTCCTAACCCTTAACTCTAACCTTAACATCTAACCCTTAACCCAAAGCCTAACCCCTAACCTCAGCCCTAACCCTAACCATACCCCAACCCTCTTTTCCACTTTTCTAAATGATGTCCCAGAAACGAGATGCGTGCATTACCGCGATCCGGGTGTGGATCGTTCCCGAAGAGCGCTGGAAAATAAAAGGTGAATTTCCATCTGGAAAATCCCTCAGGTGGATGAGACGTAAACGAATGTCAAGCAACGGAAACCCTGCCCCCGTCGCGGCTTTTCCGACCGATGGAAAAACCGAATAAACGTCGAAAGAGTCAGAATCGAAGGAACAATTTCCTTAATGGATGATGTCGTCCTGGAAGTGAAATTACGGCCCGTCGAGAGCTGAAGATGGAAAGCGTATCCCGGGGACGACTCCGGTCGTGACGGACAGATGACGGATTGACTCCTGGAGAAGGAGGAGGAATCCACGGCCATCTATCGATAAATTTCGACGACGACGAGTTGTTAGAAGCGCTGGAAGAGCCATTCTCTTCTCTCTCCAGGTCCTGATAAATCGTCGTTAGTTCGACGAAAGTCAAACAAAACCTATGACGTCGACGCGATCAAAAAATGGCGCGAGACGGACAACCGACGGCAGACGATAAATAATACAAAATAATAATAATAATAATAATAATAATGATAATGCTAATGATAATAATAATAATAATAATAATAATAATAATAATAATAATAATAATAATAATGATAATGCTAATGATAATAATAATAATAATAATAATAATAATAATAATAATAATAATAATAATAATAATAATAATAATAATAATAATAATAATAATAATAATCACTTTTTTCTCTCCACTCACTCATGCCGTCCATTTTTGGAACCTTGGCGGTCCGAAAGCAGACGACATGGAACCAAGGAACGAAGGAAGAAAGAAGAAAAAGAAAAAGAATTTGAATCCAGTAGGAAATAGAAGGAAAGAAGAGTGATTGCCAAAAGTGAATTTAGACTGCAATTTATTGACGGATGTCAGGATATCTGGAGCTGTCCGAGATTCGATTTGCACGACTTATTTGCATTTTAATGCTGTTATTATATTATATTATATTATATTATATTATATTATATTATATTATATTATATTATATTATATTATATTATATTATATTATATTATATTATATTATATTATATTATATTATATTATATTATATTATATTATATTATATTATATTATATTATATTATATTATATTATATTATATTATATTATATTATATTATATTATATTATACCTTTATATTACAACCTATTATGCTATAATTTCACCTTGTATCATACAATTTGACGTTTCTCTTGTTCTTATTTACATCTTCTCGTTATATTTTATGATATATTATTTTATTATTCTATAATATAATATATATTCTGTATTTATTGCAGTTATTTGCATTTTAATTCCACTTCTCCTTCCCAAAAAGTCGATCCCACGTCGGACGCACGCAAGTCCGGCTTTTCCGGGACCTAATTTTTCCTTGGAGTGGAAAATCTAATTTCTCTTCCACGTCCGGATGGCAGGAATGTTTCGAGAATGAAACAAAATGATTAGAAAGTATAATTTAATGGAACATGGTAAATTATGAATTGTTTTTATTAAACATGTAAACAAAGTTATAATTTAACATGGGGTGGTAAATTGTGAATTATAATTATTAGATTATATTGCATTATTATATTACATCATTATATTACATCATTATATTACATTATTATATTAAATTATTATATTACAATTATTATATTATATATATTATATTACAATTATTATAATGTATATATTTTATATTACAATTACTATATTATATTATATTATATTTATTATGTTATATATATTATGCATTATATAGGAGGACTGTAAATTGTGAATTGTTTTTATAAAATATAAACTGAATATAATATAATTTAAGTCGAACGTAAAACCAAATGAAGTGCGGATTAAGAGGTAATAAATTACATGATTTAATTGTTTATAAATTATTTAATATTTATGAATAAACTTTATAAATCGGAAATTATACTTTATAAATTATTTATAAACAAAAATAAAATATAATAAAATATTATTCCATTTTGTTCGCTTGAGGTCACTATAGGTCAAGAAAACATTTTGTCTCCTGAGACTTGAAATATATTTATGCATATTGTTAACGTAATCAATTTTAATTAATTTATTTATTTATTTCATAAATTAATAAATTAATTTTTAATTAATTTTAATTATTTTTTCAATATATATGACAATAAATCGTTTAAAATAGTTTGAAAGACAGCTGGAGTGGCCAAAGAAAGTTGGAGAATTTGAAATTATTCAAATTAGACGGAAACACGCTTCATAAATAATATTTATGATTATTATTTGTGATTATTTATGATTATTATTTATTAATATTTATTATTATTTATTTTTATTATTTTATTATTATTATTGTTTATTGTTGTTGTTGCCGGCGTTGTCGTCATCCTCGCTGTTGTTGCTGTTAACAATAGTTGCTTTGTTTGCATTTTTCACTCGTGTATATCAATTCAAAAAGAGAAGGTTAATTTACTATCAACATAATCATCATCATCATCACCACCATCATCATCATCATCATCATCATCACCATCATCATCATCATCATAATCATCATCATCATCGTCATCGTCATCGTCGTCATCATCGTCATCATCATAATCGTTACTCATTAGATTTTTTATCACCAAATTACCACCATGGTGTTCATATCATTCGAGACGCGGTTGTGTCTGACGACGACGATGATGACGACGACGACGATGGAGGTGGTAGTAGTGATGATGACGATAACGCGTTAATAATAATGATGATGATGATTATTATTATTATTATTATTATTATTATGATAACGATTAAGAGACTTAAAAGGCATAGGACAAAAAGCAAGAGAAACAGACGGACAGACAGAAAGACATACATACATACATACATACAGACAGACAGACAGACAGACAGACAGACGGACAGACAGAGATAAGCAGATGCAATTCGCGTAAAAGTAGTTTCTTTGTTATTTCGATTTGAAAATGAAATTTTCTCAACTTCACGGGTGGTCCTTAACTTTAACTAACGAGTCGTTAAAGAAGCCGACAGCGATCGCGTCTTTCATCGTTTCCTTCTCTCCATCCGCTAATCAATTGAATCCGATTATCAAGTTTGTTTATCAATCATATCCATTTATCAATTATCAGGGAATTGTTACATAATGAGGAAATAATTTACCTGTCGAGGGAAGCGTTGGCTTCGAAGAGCCCCTTCCTCGTAACGTTCGAATGTTCAACCAACAACAACAGCATCAACATTAGCAGCAGCAACAACAACAAGACCTTCATCATCATCATCATCATCACCATCATCTTGTCGTTGAACCAGTTGCCGTCAACGTTGTCCTCATCATCATCATCAATAACAGCGGCAACCATCATCGTCGTCATCATCATTGTCATCGTGGTCGTAAACAACAACAACAACGACGATGTAACTTTATCAACAACGTCGTTACAACAAGAGGAAGATTAGAATTGTTGCGATGACGTCACGACTCGTTATCAGTACATGTTGAGGTCATGATTGATATGTCCTACATTCGTAGGTCGTGAAGGTCGTCGTACTTCATCCACCTGTGCTTCCATCCGTCTGTCCGTCAGTCCATCAGTCCATCTGTTCGTCTGTTCACCTGCCCATCCATCCATCCATCTATCCACGAGTTCAACGTTGACGTGACTTTGCTTCGAAACGTTCTTGAAATATACGGATGCTTTGTTTTATTATAATGACAGTAATATTATTGATTTGTTATTACATTATATTATTATTATTATTATTATTATTATTATTATTATTATTACTAATACCTTATTATTATTATTATTAAATAAAGTTCAAACTCGTAATTGAGGGCAAACAGGTGCGAGTTTTGTAAGGTCTTTCTCCACGCATTAAGTAATAATAATAATAATAATAATAATAATAATAATAATAATAATAATAATAACAATATAATAATAATAATAATAATAATAATAACAATATAATAATAATAATAATAATAATAATAACATCAGTCTTATCGTTTCGTTTGTTTTAATATATTTTATTTTTATTGTTTTTCTATAATATATTATTATTATTATTATTTTTGTTATTATTATTATAATTGTTATTGTAATTGTTGTTATTATTACTATTATTATTATTATTATTGTTATTATTATTATTATTACTACTATTATTATAATTATTATAATTATAATAATTATTATTATTATTGTTATTATTGTTATTATTATTATTATTATTATTATTATTATTATTATTATTATTATTATTATTATTATTATTGTTATTATTATTATTATAATTGTTGTTATTATTGGTAAGGGTTCTTTGTTTCAAGTGACGAT
>CM067528.1:1925000-1987500 GCA_034509925.1 Hirudinaria manillensis | reverse complement strand
CGTAGTTATTTAAAAACTTTCAAACAATGCTAACCAATGTACACGAAACAACTGAATTCTAAGAAAGCAAAAGGGCGTTAAACCAAATACGACATTCTATCGTCGACAGCATCTTCTCGTCATAAAATATCAAACGCCCAACAAATACAAGACTTCTTTTAGGCCCGGAAGAGAGGCTGTTTAATCAACATTGAAATGTTAATACGAGTGGCTTTGCCTTCTTTTAATAAAACATTCTTTAACTTCCGGTTCATGGAGTTCATAAAGGAACTTGCTTTTAACTGTCTGTCGCTTTACTATTTTTCTTTCTTTCACTTTTTTCCAAATGAAGAAGAGGCGAGTAAACAAGCGAATGGGCACATAAACACATTCCACCAGCAGCTCCGCGGGTGACCATTGTGGGTAGAGAAGATGAAGGCATCACCCAAAGGGTCGTCCACTTTGTATTCGTTCGTTCGTGTGGAAAGAGCGACCATTGTCGTCGTCATCACCTCAGTTTTTTTAGTGGTGCAGTAGCTCGAAAAGGATACTTATCGAGTTACTCGCTAATTTAGATTTCTCATCTTTTAGCGCTTTATCTCCTAAAACGACAAAGAGATTACCTGTTAATGGACCACCCGTGCGCTTATCCAGACGTTCAGAAAAGTGGAGTTAATGGAATCTGTCATTGGAAGATTCGGATGGACTTTAATTCTTTTGTCTTCCAAACGGATTTCCCACGACTTCTTCTTTGCTTACCTGGAACGATGGAATTTTTCATCTCTTTCTCTCCCCAGGAGTCGAACAAAGGACTCGATGAGTTTTTGGAGAGACTTTTTGGACCTCTCTTTAGACAGGATTACGGAACGAATGGTCACGTGATTGAGAATAGCGCGAAATGATAAACTAATTGTTCTCCTAATGTGAAACACATTTACCTCTATTCGACCTGCCAATCAGATCGTAGCCTGCGCTTCTCATTGGCCGGTCTCGACTTCCTGAAATGTCGCTAGCCACGCCCCTAGACTGCCGTTGGTTGAATGAAAGTGAATCCTGACCAGCCAATAGCACGGCAGGTCGCCCGTTGTTTCTTTAGTGAACCAAAAAATTGTTCCGAATGAAACCTCACGGGACTTTAAAAGAACTTTCGCGAACCGGTTGCCAGCGGAAGTGGAATGCTATCGATTGATTGACTGATTGATTGATTGATTGTAACAGGATTTCAACTCTTCCGATTGAAACAAGTAAGTTGGGGATTTGTTTTTTGCGTTTTTTTATTTATCCGGGAAAAACTCCCGACCAGTCGACTCTGATTGCGATGACATTCTTGACTCAATTCCGTTGACATCCTTAAAAGCCATATAAGCAAGTTTAGCATCTTCTTCTGGCACACTATCCTCCATATTATCAACCCTCTTTAGGCTGCACCAACCAAGCAAGCAAGCCAGCAACCGACCAACCAACCAAATCCATCACCACCACGAATCAACACCTTCATTATTGTCTCAGCCTGCAACTCAGTTACTTTTAATGGCAGAAACATACACGCAGTTCATTCAATACTGTAGAGTGACACCGATTTTAAATTGCCAATCTTCAGTCTCCGTTGTCAGGAATTTCTAACGGTAGCCAGCGGGTAGTTGGACGATTTCATTACCTTCTCCTAAGTGGAGACCATGTTGGCATTCTTTGTTGTTTCTGTGGCTCTGATGAGATTTAATTCGATTGTACTATGTTTGTTTGTTTTTCGTGAATATCCATTTTTTGTTTATCGGATTATATCTTCGCTTAAGTGTTTTATTATCGAAAGAAATTTAAAAAAGTAGATAGATAGAAAGATGTAATCAGTGAATTATGCTTTCAAAGACGATGTGACAATTCATCTGTTAGGGATTTCTCCGTCGCTAATAAAAGCGTTTAAAGTCTCTCGCACCAACTGTCAGAATTTCATGGCTCCAAGACAATGGATAGTTGCACGTAGGACTAACGATATTCATCCCTGAATAATTCATTTACTCATTCAAATAGAGCAACAATTGAATACAGTTATCACCTTCGAAAGCAGATTATAAAATCGCTGGAGTCGCTTCAAAGTCGCATGAAACCCGGCGTTTCTAGACATCGGTGAAGACGTTACCTCGACTATGGTCCTCATGCAACAGGAGTCTTTGGCATCGGCCAGGAAGGCCGAAGACGAGACCAGCCAGGGCACCCAAGGGGACGTCTCCTCGGTGCGCTATGCCCCCTATCCGATCCAGAGGAACGGCAGACGACAGCTACTGAAACAGCAGTTCGGATACCAAAGACTTCCGTCGACCGACCTTCATCTCGTCGATGCACAACAGTACCTGCCCTGTCAGACCAAGGACAATCAGATGATTTCCTACCTACAGGCCGGGCTGGGCACCAACGGGTTCCAGTTTGGAAACAGTCATTTCCAGAACGTATCTACTGGTTAGGATGCTGATTTGTTTTTTTATTGATTTTTAAAAATTTTGTCGTAAATTAATTTTATTAAAACAATTTCTCGTCAAAAACAAAAAAAAGTGAAATATGGATTTAATGCAAACGTCGTTATCCTCCTCATCATCATGATCATCATCATCTCGTTTTTAAAATTAACGCTGGCGCAATATTGTCGGCAAATATAACGATAACAGAGTGAAATTATGGTAATACAAACATTAAAAATGATAAAAACATTAAAAACTGAAATATAAACAAAACAAAATATTAATATTCTCGGAAACGAATTTACACCAGAAAGGTTTCTTTGAATTTTGCGCCCAAAAAAAAAGCGCGCCAAGACAAAGAATCTCCCAGGTGCTCGTATGGTGAGAAACAAGTGCTTGTAAAGTTGAACTGTCTCTGATGTTTTTCTTTTTACAAGAGTCTCAAATCCGCTAAAAAAAATCCACATATAATACAAAGTAATCGTGTAATTTTACGCTTCTTACAATTCGGTTAATGTTACGCGTAATCGAGAACTATAGGTTGATGCGTCATGTTTAACTTTACACGTAATACTTAAGCGTAATTCTGATCTTGTAAACCAGTAATCGGTCCATTTTGAGGAATAAATCGCTAGCATAACTGAAATAAAGATGATCTATGCGTAATGCCAACTGTAATAAAAGCAATTAGAAGCTCTAATTATGTGGAAGGGACTTGTAAATAATAATTTATGCATGCGAAAGTCGGCCCGAGATTATGATGATGGTGATGATGACGACGACGATGGTGTTTGAATGAAATTATGCATAACTTGAGACTGAAATTCATATTTGTTTCTAAGCTTTTCGCAAACTTTCTTTTATCGAAATTTTGAAAAAAATTGAATAATTGATAAATTAATATTATTTTAATGTGATATTTGCAACGATAATAGTTTTAATCACTCAACCTACAAGCATACATACACAAACAAACATATACACATACATACAAACTCACGCAAACAAGTAAACAAACAAACAAACTTTAAAGGCATTATTCATTATTCATCATCGTCGTCTCTCGTCTGAATAAAACGAAGTTTTTGTTGTCCCGAGTACCGAAACGTTCTCATATTTGGCGATTGGCCGTGATTTTTCGACGTAGGTCCGCCGTATTTTCTGACAATGAGGCTTGCCTCTCGACTCGATTTACGACCAGAAAGTCGGGTGCTTTCGATAACAAGCAACTCGCTCTCTGGGCGTCAATCAATCCGTCAACGTGGCTTCTAACTCCTTGGGAAAGATCCGCTCCGAGACAATAGGCTGCCACTAGCGACCGGGTGAATGAATCGGTCCGAACTGTGAGAAGATTGAGCATTCCAGCACGGGGTTTCGAGGGTCGATGCCCGGTCGATCAGAGGCATCGATTGAGGCACTTTTCCCCCTATTCCTCCTCGGAACTACCGATGCTGGCATGATGACGGTTCTTTCCTTTGTCTCGTAGTAGTACTGGTGTTATCGGACCGGAGAAGTAGTAGCTGAAACCACTCAGACTGGCTCATTCTTGTGGCTTGAAGTCGCTATGCTGGAAACAAAGAGATCTGAAAAGTAAGTCGCTGAGATAAGCGCTTGGGGAGCTACATCATAGAATTCAAGTGAAACAACGCAATTAACGCAAAACTGCCAACTCTCGTTCTCTCCAATAACTCCACATCTCTCTCTCTCTCTAGTCTGACAGAGTATAAAAAAAACCAACAAACTATCTTCACTTGCTTTTCAAGCTTATCTGGATGAGTCTTTGGACTTGAAAATTAATTCCAGTCTTAAATAATTATTTAATTACATGGGCCGTAATAATAATAATAATAGTTTAATAATAATAATAATAATAATAATAATAATTTAAAAATACTAATTTAATAATAATGATTATAATTATAACAACTTAATTATAATGATAATAGTAATTATTGTCATCATCATCATCACCTGCTTTGTCATCATCTTGGAAGATAAGCCCTTCCAGTCTGGCCGTTGATAACAATTTATTCCTGCTTCACGATAATTTGTCAACATTAATTAAGAATTAGATAAATTCCAAGATGCACGTCTTCAAAGGGAAAACGAATTTCGGTTGCAAAAGTTTTGATTCTAATTTCAGTTAAATGTAGGAAAATGGTGCGAATTAATTGGAATATTAATTGGAATTTTACGAAAAATTATATAAAAACGAATATCTTATCCCAAAAAAAATCTGAAGATGATTTCAATCAATGGGTTCAAACACTCAGTTCGAACAACAGCAACAACAACAACAAAAACAACAATAACAACAACAATGACAAGAAACAACAAGAGACTACACTCCAGCAGTCTTAGATCGGCCTGGAAAACAATGATCAGATCGTCTGATGCCCGGAGAGACGTTGGAAAGAAATTAGTGGATCATTAACTCCGTCACAGCAAGTGGTCTCTTTGCCTTTCCATCTTCTTCTTCTTTTCCAGTTTCAAGAGTTTTACTTCTCTGAGGGGAGTCAATGAAAGAACATCGTAGGACTCCATTCTTTACAACTTCCGACGATACAAAACAACAACAACAACAACACTATTTTTTAAATTAATTTCTAAATCATCGTTTATTTCTTTATTAAGAGGGTTAGATGGAATCGAAAGTTATTGTAAAACGAAGGACGTTGCTTCAGTTTTTTTTTCAGGGGGACTGGTTCGGCCACTTTAGAAAGTGGAATGGCAAACCAAGACAGACTGGTTGTCTTTTCTGCTTCTCATGAAACATTCCTCAATGGTCAGAGGGGTAACTCTGGGGATATGACCCCTCCGTTCGAGGGCAAAGGGCTGACATTTAGGAACCCTGGTACCCTTCTCAGAGCCTCCCCTATTCAAAAAAAAAAACCCAGGATACCCATTCCTTTCTTTTTCCATCTTTCCAAACGCCGATCAGTGTCAAATTGAACGCTCCTTTGATGACGTGAATTGATGGTGTTTTGATCGCTCGACCCGTGATTTCAGAAAAACGGCCAAAACTCGGTGACGTTGCATTGAGAGATGACAGATGTCATTAAGTGGATATTTTATGACCTTTTGCGAATACCTCGAGTTGTTTGTTCGAAACGACGGTTAGCTGTGGCTAGCTGAGCTGGATGGGAATTTTATTCCACGATTTGAGATTTAAATGGGAATATTCGATCAATTTTTTGCAATTTTCTTTATTTATTGTATTAATTGTTTATTATATTTCATTAGACGAACTATCAATGCAACATTGAACTGCAATCAGTACTAAGCAATTTGGATTATATTATATAATATAAAAATAATATTCCAAGATTTCTCCAAAATAAAAAAAAAAAGAAAGAAATTATCCAACAACGTAAACAACATAACCGATTCTAATTAGCGTTTACTAATTACGGGCCATACCGCTCTTACCTGCCAGTTCTGGAGACGAAAAGCAGATTCACGTACGTATGGACCGGTGTCCATAGGGTACTGTTGGTCGATAGGGGGTCACCTGTTTGTTTATCAGTGAGATAAGATCACGGGCCTAATTACAGTCTCCGGGTGTCTCCGTGTTTGAGATGGGGTGGCAGTGGAAAGCCACGGACGGTACTTAATGGCATGTCTGATATAAAAAGTCGATATAAAAAAGTATTTGCATTGTCTTACGGCTACAGTTTACTGTGTACTACAAGTTTAGGGTTTTGGGTTGTGTTGATGATTATTATAATTATAATTATAATATAATAATAATAATAATATATTATTATTATTATTATTATTATTATTATTATTATTATTATTATTATTATTATTATTATTATTATTATTATTATTATTATTATTATTATTATTATTATTATTATTATTATTATTATTATTATTATTATTATTATTATTATGCACTTTCTCACACCAATTAGACCGACTATCCGTGGCTCGTAAGACAAAGCATTCGAAGACTGAGAATGCATTTTGAGACTGAAACGAGCACGTGTTTCTGTGATGCCGGGGAAGTATAAAAAGAACAATAATAACAAAAATAATAACAATAACAATAATAATATAAGTAATAATAATAATAATAATGATAAAATAAATAAATAAATAATGATAATAAAGCAAAAAAAGAATGAAATCCATTCAGAGATGATTTATTGAGGCGATGAAACTTCCATCAACTGTGCGAGAGAAGCTAGAAATGAGTGAGCAATGAATGAGTGATGGGCATCATCATCATCATCATCATCTTCGTCGTCGTCATCACCAATATCATCATCATTATCATCATGAATAATAATTGTGCAACCACATTTGCTACAATGAATGCTAGTAAGCCAATTAAAATTCCATCATCGATCAATTTATTCCAGCCCTTACCGTACAACCTAACCTCGGTCCAGCCCAGGTGGGATCATCCGCGAGACCTCTGAGCCCGGGGACTGATCAGAGATACAGTCAGGTAGTGTCGGACGTCTTCAGGACTTTCGAAATCGATGGGATAAGACAGGAAATCCCCAAAGGTGAGACCGAGCTATTTTTGTAAATTGGATTTTCTTTCCTCACAATGAGGAATTGTTCGTAGGCGTGTAATTGAGATTCTATTCTCTATTCAATATTAATGATGATGATGATGACGATGACGACGATGATGATGATGATGATGATGACGACGAAGACTATGATGATGATGATGATGATGATGGCTGTGGTGACTGCACAGGAATACTTGTGAAGTGAAGTCTTCGGAGCTACGAACGTTTAGCATGGATTGGTGCAATCAGGAGTGGTTGTAGCGATTTGCCAAATTGCTTTCCGTGATCGTATCCACCAAGCTCTCCTCGTCGTCGTCGTCTTCGTCGTCGTCGTCATCGTAACCTTCATCATTATCATAATCTTCGATGTCATCATCATCATCATCATCATAATCATCATCGGGCTAAATCTCATCACTGTCAAATTGAAGCAAACGTGTTCCACTTAAATATTAAGAACCTGCATATTTTCTCTGGTCATCATCGTCCTCGTCGTCGTCATCATCTTCATCATCATCATCATTACGCTCTTCACTGTCACCACAAGTGTGAATACTTCACGCTAATGGAGATCACGTGATGCCAACCGGAATGGCTGAATGGATGAATGAATGGATGAATGAATGAATGAATGAATGGATGGATGAATGAATGAATAGATGGAGTTGGGTTTTCCACTCCCACGCCCAAGCTACATTTGGAGCAGTAACGAGTGTGTGTTCAGCAATTGATCGTAGTAGAATTTCAAACTCTTGGTAAAGCGATTTTTTATTTTTTAGGGATAAAATAATTATTTTATGTTTAAAAAAAAAATAGAAGAATTCGTACAAACTTTATTTATACATTTCTAAAGTATTTTATTTAAATTATAAATTATAAATATTTTCCATTTTTTGGAGTTTATATCAAACTAAATCGATCGAAACCTTCGTCCACTTTCAAGATCCCAGCCTCTGGTCCAGCCTTCACGTCCAGCTGTGGATTCAATGGGCAGTAGAGACTTTCGGTTTCGAAGGCCTCGAAAGTTCAAAGTTCACGAGTTCGGGTCAAGAGCTGCTGAGTCTGGGCAAAGGTCATCTGGCTAGGCAGACCGATCCATACGTGGCCGACATCTTGTGGGAGCATTTGGAATTGCTATTGAAAGGTGACATCAATATTTCTTTGGTCCGATGGTGCTGGGTTCAAATCCCAGTGGATTTGGTCTCATTTTCCATTAATTTGCATGTTTAATGAGATATTTTAAATTCATTATTATGGTTATTATTATCATTATTTGAAATGTTATTATAATTGACGTTATTATTATTATTATTATTATTATTATTATTATTATTATTATTATTATTATTATCATCATCATCATCATCATCAATTCTATTGTTGTTAGGATGGCCGATTGAATAATTGATTATTAATTTTTTGATCCAATTGTAAGCTTCCTGTATGAATGATTGATGGTCATGTGACCAACTTGATGATGATGATGATGATGATGATGATGATGAAGACGATAACGAATATTAATATTTTTTAATCCTTTGAAAATAATGTTTAAATAACAACTTAATCTAACTAAATATCTATTAACAGTAATTATTTAATAATTATCAATTAAAAATTAATAAAATAAAATTGCAAAATGAAAAATTATTATTATTGTTGTTATTATAATAATAATTATTATTATCATCATTATCATTGTCATTCTTATCGTCATTACGAACAGAATCAAACCACAGAACTACAGCAGACCAGCGACACAACAAACGCGACGTCAGCTGCAGTCAGAGTCGCTACCACAACCCAGGTGGTGGTGAGGGCTACATGGGTGGAGCCAATTCCCCGGTGAACTTGCAGACGAGGTCCGTGGTCAGGGCACCGCGGGTTTTCTCGGCCCAAGATGACGGTAAGAGAAATGTTTTTTCCTCTTAATTTCCATGGATTTTATTGAATATTTGTTGATTTTTATTTAATATATATATTTTTTTAAAATTTGTTTAATTCTATGTATTTTTTTTGTATTTATTTATATGTATTTTACAATTTTTTTAAAAAAATATTTTAAAAAATATTTTGTTCAAATACTTTGGTCGACGGTACGATGTCATTAGTTCGAATAACAATATGAAAGTCGCTCGGGTTTATTTTTGGAGCGTCTCCTAATGTTCTTGTACTGATCTTGTACTGAACCTGAGTACAATTTGAGGGGACGTCGTGGTTTGCGATCGTAATGCGTAATCATGTCGGGATATTTTATTACTCTGCCATGATTCTGCAATGGACTTGTGATGTTTATTCAGAAAAATAATTTATTATTATTTATTATTTATTTATTTATTTAATTTAAAAATAAAGAGACAGAAATGATTACTTTCGTCTGTGAATCTTTAAAATCGGAATAATTAAAAACTTCAGACCTAAATTTCAACTTCGAAAAGCTATTAATTATGAATTCTAAAATATTTATTGCGCAATATTATTATTATAATTTAATTGTCCGGAAAACGAAAATATTTTAAACAGCACCTTTTTTATTCACAATTTTGGCAGAAATTGCCATAAAAATAAATCCCGTAGAATTGTATTCTCTTACTGCCAATCGTGGATAAATTGATGGTCACGCCCCCGATGGACACGTGATTTCTGAGGCCACTCCCCCTCTGGGATTTCCCCACCATAGGGGACTGTGGATCACCCCCTGGGTTGGGATGACATTGACGTCGTCTCAAGGACAACATTGTTTTCGCACGACGAGTGGAATGATTCCATTGAGGTCATTAGAAGGTCATTTGTAATCTGTCACGTATGCCTCGTTTAAATATGTTGGGCGGGTTTTGACTGCCACTACCACTGCTGCTTCGGCAGTCATTGTCGTCGTCGTCGACGTCGTTGGCGGTTCTAATACATTTTGATGTAATAATTTAAAATTTAATATTTCTAATCATTTAAAAATAATTTATTTTAAATATAGCTGCATTAAGATGTATAAATAAATATAATAAATGTATAATAAGATGTATAATACATATTATTATTGCTGTAATACTGGAGTATTGCTTAAAGGAGTGTAAAATGTAAATATAAGGGAATTTCAGTGTTCTATAAATAGCAAACAAATGGAGAAAAAAACATGGGTGGAATAAAATTTGAAAATAAAATTAGGAAGTTATCATTTTGTGGACAATAAAAACACAACAAACGAAAACAGCAACAACAACGACGACGATATCAATTATGCGATTTATTTACCGGAGCATTGGCATTGTCTAAAAATAGGTTGCTAATTGTATTTCCACCTCAATGTCACATGACATATTCTCCAGAGCACCGTACGCACGCACACACACCGTCCGTGGTGGGCGTACACCCAGGTATTCCAGCACTCCGGTGTTCAATGGATGACAAGCAATGGTTCACATGATTGGAATGAGACACCAAAAAAAAAACGCCTCAACAAGGCTTTTCTTTTTTTTTCTTTTCTTCTATATTTCGACTTCCAGATTCTTCACGCTCGACCGACCAATCTGATGACAATGACGTCACGTCCATACGTCACACGCCCAGATTTCAAATCGACCAATGAGGGATAGGCGGTCTCATCCCGATAACAATAACAACAATAACAACTACAACGTACCAAATGACATGGACAACTGTAAGAATTAGACGCCAGTCGAGTTTCTACCTAATCGTATGCCAAAGCAACCCTCATTGTACATCTCCCGATCCCATCGGAAGGCCGTACGTCTCGAGTTGCCTGAATTTTTTCCGTAACGATTTCTTGCAATTCCACGGATACGAATTCAGATCCGAACTGGGACAAACCGAGTCCAGCAGACGATTTCCGGGTGGCGCTTGGGGTTTTAGGAGAGTCGCAAATCGTTCCCGGAGTTACAATCGACTCCAGCAGGATTTTCACCAGGGATCAGTCAAAAGCCTTGGAGCAATGACTTGTAAATATCCAGTCCGGCCAAAGACAAACATCCGGAAACTCATATCGATTGCAAAAGTATCGTCTGGTCTTCTGGGGGAGGTATTCGAATCTCAAAGAGTTCCTAAGAGTAAATCCTGATAACAGTAACGGATCTAGAGAGCTCAATGGACGCCATTTTAGTCAGTCTATCGGTTCATTGCAAACAACTTCGGTGCAAACAAACCAATTTATCAGAGAGAAATTTTCTCCTTTGATATCAACACCGCTCGTTCCAATCCTAAAACCCGCCTCTTCTGAGAAGCCGGCCGCCCGTTGTTGCCAAAAATACTTTGCTTCTTGTTTATAAACAATGATTGGATTGCACTAGAAACTATATTACGGTACTAAAATACTACGGTATTGGAAAATTATTCGACGGCGTCTGATTAGGTGTTTCTATGTGTGCGTATGTGTATGTGTGTGTATGTGTGTGTTTGTGTTTGTATGTGTGTTTGTATTTGTGTATGAGTATGTGTTTGCGTGTGTTTATTGAAACGAAGATCAATGCAAATAGTTACAATAGGTTACTATATGTTGCTTTCACTTTAGAGAAATGTAATGAGATGATTTTAATGAAATTTTGAACCGGCAATAATTTGCAATCAATAATATTTAATTTGATTAAAATGTGTAATTTTTATAATTATATGATTTAAAAACAATTTAATTAATGAATTTTAACAATTAATTTCATTTTCCAAAAAAAAGAGGCAAAAAGAAGTTACACCTGCAATTCCATGATGTCGACTCCAACACCAGAATACTTGAGTTCAGTGAACGACTCCATGCAAATGACTCCATCGTCTGACTCCTCCCCATCTTTTCCCCAATCCCCCCTCGGCATTCATCCGTCCATGAACCCGTCCATCCATCCGGACTACCTTCAACTGGATCATTACCAGAATCACTCCAGTTACAACCAAAACGAACGAATCTACCAGACGGACCAGCGACAGCATCACTATCAGCACCAGCAGCAACAACAACAACAACAACAACAGCAACAATATTTCTACCCGCAACAGCACCAACAGCTCGGAGGCGAGTGGCTAGCCAACGGCTTCAACTACATAAACAGCACCAACTACATCATCAACAACAACAACTACTACTGCATCAACGCCCATCACACCAAATGTCCGAGCCTCAACAAGTACAGCATCTTTCCATTCGACGAGACGCTGACAGACGACAAGAGCTGGAACGCCAAATCAGACTACTTTCCCCAGTGTCAGACTCCGGAATACTCTCGTAACAGGAGCATAGCCATCGGGTCTAGCCAAATGTACTCGGACGTGAACTCTTCCTGTCAGTTTGGCGACAAGACCATGGAGCTTTCCTATCATCCGTCGTACCATCAGAGGCACCTTCCACTCCAACACCAGGTGGAGGACCTGAGGATGATCAAAAAGGAGATCGTCCGGCCAAATTCCCCCGTCCCTTTGACCACCTATTCTGGTTGGTAAACGCTGATTAACGTCACGACTGTCTCGATTTTTGGATTGTTTATTTGAGGATTTAAAGTATTTTTTAAAAGTTCATTTAGTTAATCTCTCGTTGATACTTTATTGATTCTTTAAAATTTTTTAACCTTAGTTCAAGCTAATTCATGATAATTCGGTTAAATATTTTCATTGATAAATGTAATAAAATGTAATAATCACTTGTTAAAATATGATATCGTTATAATCCCAGGCAATGGACCAATTCAACTCTGGCAATTCTTGTTGGAACAGTTGACCGACAGAAACTGTCAGAACTTCATAGCGTGGACTGGAGACGGTTGGGAGTTCAAACTCTCCGATCCAGACGAAGTAGCCAGAAGATGGGGTCAGCGAAAGAACAAGCCGAAAATGAATTACGAAAAGTTAAGCCGAGGACTCCGGTACTATTACGACAAGAACATTATACACAAAACCTCTGGAAAGAGATACGTGTACAAGTTCGTCTGCAACTTGGAGAGTTTGACTGGATACACTCCCACTCAGCTATTCGAAGTCTACGGCCTAACTCCACAAGGTGATAAAGAAAATGGAGAAGTATGAATGATTTATGTTGGACTGAATCTCACCATTTCCTAAAATCCAGTCGGCCTGGTACGAATCAGATGATGCAATATAGATTTCGAAAGTCCTTGAAATTTGTTACCAAATTTGAAGTTTCACGAAGAATTATTTATCGATTGTTACAGACTCTGATCAATATAAGTGTTCTAACCTTCATTCCAGACGGCTAGCTAACTTTAACATTCGCATCTTTATGTACCGTGCCTTGTCGAGTAGATAATTTTTGTCGAATTAATTCTTTGTGTAATTTCAAAATATTTTCCGAATTCTATTGTTTTAATTGTTTTACACGAGCTATTTTTTAGACAAGATTTTTTTTGTAATTTTTCACATGTCGTGCCTTTCTTGAATAAAAAGTTATTAATTTTTAAAAACATTTTAAAATTATCATTAAAAGCCAATTTTGTCAAGGCTTAGGTCAGTGCATGTTTACCAAATTTTTTGAACAAATCTTACTTCCATGGCAGACGACAACGATAACAATGGCTGAGCACACGTTCGTAAGTCATGGCGGTACAAATAATTCTGTCATCCGAGCGGTTGGCGGCATAGTAAAGAATAATTTATTAAAATTTAAAAACGCAGTTAAATACTTGCTATTCTTGCAGCCAAAACAGGCTTAAATGCTCCTGTTTTTTTTACTTATTTAAAAGGCCAACATAGATTAATGGCCGACTCTGAAGATAATACTATTTTAAATCGTTTGCCAACGTTTTATTTTTTGTTGCTTTAGAACTGTTAGGGTCCATAAGAACGTGTTGATTTGTTTTGGTGAAAGCCTTACGTCGATAGTAGGCACGAAACAACTATTTTGATATTCAAGTTTTTACTGAAGAGAACTATAGTACAAGAAAATAAATGCCTTTTGCACTAAGCTCAACTTGATACTGATTCTGAGTCCTGTCAAGTGCAATTTAATCTATGACAACTCAACCTTCTATTAGAGCAACTTTGAAGTGCGTAAGACTTGCATTATTATCAGGCATGTAGTTTCAGCATACTTAATTAGGTGCAAAATACCTAGCAAAGCTTCTCTCAACTGGCCATACCATTTGCTTTTGCTTCTTCACAAAAGTCTGAGCAAGCGGCTGTTACAGGGTGTCTTTGCTACACTTATCGATGACCTTCCGGATCTTGTTGCTCAATCTGTCAGTCGCATTTCATTTATTTCAAATATATTTGATTTGTTTTATTTGAATAAAGTTTAGGTTTGTTGATCTGGTTTCTGTAGGAAATCGACCAATTCAACATCAAAGCATAATGAGATTCTATATTGTCAAAAAAATACATGAAAGTCACATTATACAGGCCTCTTTCAGTTTTCTATTTTATAAGGCATTTATGTTGGTTGGACGAACATTTGAGACAGATTAAGCATGAAAAAGATATGATCACATTACATAACATGGATAATTATAACATGCTATTTGTAATTGGTCTTGGTACTTTAGAAAATTTGAATAAATAGACTCTAATTCTCTAAATAAATTCATTGTTGAAGACCGACCACGCCACACCCGAGGGCTATAAAAGTTAGGAACATGTCGGCCACCGTGAGCCCGAACGCCCAACCCAAGACCCCGATGTTACCCTCTTCGGCCCAAAGGGGTTCCTTGTTGTTGAAGTATTCTTGAAATCTGTCGCCGAACGAGCAGACGCAGGTGAGAGTCAAAAGTCCTGAAGATTGAAAAGTAAATTTAAGCACGATTTTATGTTTAAATCTCTTATTGTCAAGAAAATATTTTGGATCATTGGAATTATATTGTTATAATTGATGTAATTTAAAAAGAAAAATTTGCCTTTATTTGTGAATGGTGGAATTAGTTTTATATCGGTTAATTGTCAGAGAAATAATGGTAAATACCAGATAAACAATTGTAAGTTATGCTTTTCAACTATAACTGCTCAAGCACAAAATATTTGGCTTGATTGCAAAAATTTAACTTCAGAAATTAACTGCAAAACCTAGCAAGTAAAGCAATGTTGATAAAAAAATGACAAAATATTTGTTTGAATCAAAACCATTCACCTGCGAGAGCCGTCACTCCCAGAGAAGCACCGACTACCCTCATGTCTTCCTCGAAATCTTTGACGAAGGCACACATGGCAGCAAGACCGAGGGCGGCCGGCAGAACGAAGAGGGACAGAATCATAAAGGACTGAGCCGCTTTGAGCCAATCTGAATGGTAGAAATTGCACAAGTGTCACAGAATTATTCAAACATTTAAAAACAAGTTTGGGATTTTGTTTCTCGTTACAAGAAAACTTCATAAAGATATTAAAACTAAAGTTAAACAATCAAAACTTGGGTATAAGGTATAAGTGATTGCAACCGTTGGCAACCAAATACTAGATTCAAAATAATGAAAACATGAAGATAATTGCACATGGCTATAGCTGATAAAAATCATATTAATGTCTACAGATTGCAATGTATGGCCAAGGATCAAACTTTCAACTTGCTGAGATGCACTGCCAAATTTTATAGGATTCTAATTGTTGCAGCTACATCTAATTTATAGTCCTTACCTCCGTATATGATGTCCACAAAGTCGTGACAGGTTTCGCCTCCTCCGTACGGATAAGTGCAGTACTTCCATAGACCGATGTGTTCCGCTCTGTCAGTCCTCGAGAGATCACTATGAGCCCAATGTGGGGCGGATATGGCGATCAGATGGAACAAAAACGCAACTCCCAGCAATGCAACGCCAAGGAGTTTAAATAGGTTGAGTCCCTTGTCAGCGGGTCCAAATCCCATCGTGTAACGAGTTTATAGTGAGGTTAATTAAGGCCAATTATCCAATTAGTCTACCGTAGCAGCGAAGATTCTCATGTTTTCGAAAATCAACTTGACAACAAATAAAATACCTGGGATTTCATGCAGGTAAATATAACCACTTTTAGTAATTTTGATTAGGGCATTTTTCTTAAATTATTAAAGTCTTAATTTAATAAAATTTACTGTTTTAATGTTAGAAGACCGAAGCTTTTGCTGAAATGTTATTTAAACAATTTGAAAATGTATTGACTCGTTGTATATTATATATACACATATTTTTTTTAATTTATTACTCTAAATAACTATTTGGAAAAATAGCCATCTGTTGTTAAGGGCTACAAAAATATCTCCGGCAGCATAATCTGCGACCATGTTTGTGGATGTTTTGCATTTGTAAATAATGTTTTAAATATAGGTCGGGCCATCTAAACTCTTGTATGTTTTCGTTTGTGGACGAAGGTAATTTTGCAAAATATTATTTATTTAAAGCATCTATCAAGAGGGACACAATAACTTTAAGTTGGAGTCTTATGGCGCACTTGAGAGCGGTGCATTAAGGCATGTTAACAATCTTATGCAATGCTTTAGGTGCTTTTACACTTTAGGTGCATTAAGTTTTAATGAATTTACTTTTGCACTTTTATTTCAGAAACAATATTTTCATTCATTAACTTTATCCGTAAAGTGTTGCCCGATGCGACTTTTAAGCCATCATCAGATTTTGATATATTTTTTTTAGACAATCTAGTCACGTTTTATAAGATTGTTATTGCTCTGATAGCAAGAAGTTAAATTTATTTTTCACAGCTATTTAAGTTAATCTGTTTCTGTTTGCCTCCCATCAATTGAGAAAGAAATTGTGTTAGTCACACATCCTGAAAAGTGTATGATGTGATAAAATTCTTGCATTGAAATCAAGAAAATTTATTTCCCATTTGAGGCACCCAATGATTCTTCTTAGGTAAAACTGGCAAGATTTGAGTGAATTTTTTATGCTCTTCTTCCAGGTCTGAGATGTGAATTTTTCACAAATTAAAAAGTCATAAAAAGTGGCTCTTTGTTGAAGTCTGAAAAGAGAGAGAGAGAGTTGAGTAATTGAATGTTTTATTGTTCGCACGGATCTTCCAATAAATCCCAACGGATGGAAAAGTTTTTACTCCGAGTGCATTTTTTGGTCTCGTGTTTCCTCTCTCGTGCCTCAAACTCCTGAAATATTATTTCCAAGAGATAAACGACGTCGATGACAATGGACGATGACGTTGTCGATGATGAACAGCAGAAACATTATCATCGCCATCGTTATCATCGCATAGTCGCGTGCTGCCGGGCTCCGCTCACGACGGATGCCTAGAGGTCCGAGGTCGCTTGCAGTTCACATCGATCGGAGACTAGAAGTTTTAAGGAGTTAATTGATAATGACTTAACTCTCGAGAGATAATTATGAATAAATTGTCCGAAACTGTGGGAGGTGTGCTCACGTACTTAATGACTTCAAATGAAAGAGTCGATTGACACCGAAATGAATGTCTATTACGGGGACTGGGACTGACTCTCCTAATTCCGAGCAATTACTTTTGCGGCCAGAAATTAAAGTTTAGCCAGTTTTTCTTGGGGTTTGCAAGAAGGCCCTTTGAAATCGACACAATGTCATAGTCATCTTGATGACTTGACCGAAAACTGTCTTTGTCCAGTTACAGTGATGATGATGATGATATTACGATGATCATCATCGGTTGTGTGGAGGTGCTGTGACTGTTTCTTGATTTTTGAGTAATTTGCCAGATGCTTTAAGGAAAGAACCATCACATTGCATCATCGTCTGCATTCATGATATCTATCTATCTATCATCATCATCATCATTGCCATCCAGTCAACAACAACAAAAACAAAATGTTCCCATCCATTTGGGGAATCTTTACCAATAAACACCTCTGACTACCTTGTTTATCATTGCCTTTATTATTATTATTATTATTATTATTATTATTATTATTATTATTATTATTATTATTATTATTATTATTATTATTATTATTATTATTATTGTTGTCGTCATCATCGTCGCCATCATTATCATAATCATCAGCATTATCATAACTGCCACAAGTTGTGACATAGGATACAGTTTTTATGAATTTTCTGAATCACTTTTAATAATAATAATAATTATTATTATTTATAACATTTGGTAATTATATTGTTAATGTTGTTGTTATTATTAGCGTCATTCTTATATGTTGTGAAATTAGCTCAACCATAACAAAAATTGCAAGGCAACCTGTTGACTACAACAACTACGACAGCGATGATGATGAAGATAATGATGATGATGATGATGACGACGACGATATGGATGATGATGACGACGACGACGACATGGATGATGATGATGATGATGATGAGGGCGATGATGGCAATCGGGCGATAAAGCCTCTGAGTCATTCGCCTGTTTGCAGGTCTTTGTTTGCCAGGTTCTTGGGTTGTTTATTTATTTTTATCTCTCATTGTAATTTCTCGGCTGTCATCAGCATGTAATTTCTCCATCCATATCCAACTTCTCGGCTTTCAAAGCCGCGCTGAGGGGCTCTTAAACCCGCTCTCCTTTGTTCCACATCTCTCTTTCCACCCATCATCCTCTTCTTCTTCCTCCTCCTCCTCCTTCTCTTCTTCTTCCTTCTCCTCTACTTGGTTGTCTTTATTTATATGTCTCACTCACTCTATCAGTCATAATTTGTTGTCCTCTCATTCATCCGTCCGCCCGTCCGTCCATCCATCCCCTCACTCATTCGTTCGTTCATTCATTCATTCGTTCACCCTCTGGATTCGAGTGGCCATGTTTGTTTGTTTTGGTGAGTGGGTAAGGCTTAGGTGCGTTTTGCCGGGTCTCTGGTAAACGTTCGACTTCTGTTTCCAATTGTATCAAGTATAAACATGTGCTCGCTAATAACGCAACGATGTTGTTCATGATGATGATGATGATGATGATGATGATGACGACGACCACGACGATGGTAATGTGCCCTTGGTGTTGATGACTTGTAGGGAGCATAAAGAAACAATTTTTGAGAGATTCAATTTCTGGGTGAAGAGGTTTGAGACGATGATGGTGATACTGGTGATGATAACGATGTTGTTGTTGATGATGATGATGATTACGTCAACACTTAACAGTGTCCAGACTGGCCTTGATCTGCCTGCATCCGAATGAGATTGAAACATTTTTATAAAAAGTTATCAATTTTCTCTGCCTGACATCACAACAACGACGTCGTCGTCGTCATCTTCGCGGTTGTTGCATCATCATCGTCGTCGTCGTCGTCATCATTGCGATTGTCATGTCTACGTGATCTCCCGGCGAGACTGCGATTACGAAAGCCATTGTTGAGTAAGGCAAGTCATGGTTTAGATTTTGTTTTTATGGGTGATTGGATTGAATGATTGAACGAGAGAGTGAGTGAATAGATGGATGGTTGTTGAGTGAATAGATGGATGGATGGACGGATGGATAGACGGATGGATAGATGGATGGATGGATGGATGGATGGGCGAATGGGCGGACGCCTGATGAAAAAGTGCCTAGGAAAATGTAAGCACAAGTTTCTCATAGAACCAATAAGTTGTTGAGCTTATCAGCGAGTGAGTTCTTATCAAATCCTGGGTTCTCCAAATGCTCGCAAACCCCCCCCCCCCCCCTATCGAAACCACGCGCCACGGTGATGATGATGATGACGACGACGATGGCGGTATCAAGCGCATTTCAATTTATATTTATTAATTCGATTTATTTTCACATCTCTAATCTCCGTTGGCATTGAAGTTTCACTTTAAGCACCTAAGTTCACTTTTCACCGACAACTCACGAGATCATGATCGTAATGACAACACGGCAGCCATGTTTACGTTCCGCCATTACGCCAGTTCGCCAGCCAATAGGATTCGAGAGACACAGTTGATACTAGTAATGATAGTGATTGTATGGTCTTATAAAAGTCACTCAGAGTAACTCTGCGTCTTGCGTTAAAGACTTTCAGAATATTTCGTACTGCTGTCGTAGTCGTCGTCGTTGTTGTTGTTAATGTTGACGATGACTTTGTTGCTGTTGCTGTTGTTGTTGTTGTTGTCCTTGTTTGTTTTTGACAGGTTGAGGTTGGTTTGACGGAATTCCATCTCTGATTGTCATCTGGTCCATCTTCCTTCCTTCCTTCTTTCCTTCCTTCCTTGATTCCCTCGTACTGGTCGGCCACTATCATCTCTTCTACAATCGACTCCAGACTGCATCGGTGAGAAAAGACACTCGTATCGTTACGTTGTCCTCGTTCTTATCGATCTCGGCACCGTTCAATTGATACGCAATCCTCGTTGGATAGCGAGTGAACTTACAGCTCTTCTTCCAGGGACTCTTCCAGTGTCTGGTGCTTCAAGAACGGAGTCTCCTCCATGTGGTTGGATGAGGTCAAACATTTCTAAGAGGTCATTCGAATGGTGACCGAGCCCCGCCTCTTCACGACGCGACGCCGTTGATAATGAAGACGACGATGATGATGATGATGATGACGGTGACGATGATGATGATGGTGGTGACTATGATGTCGTCTTCAATGGAGATTTCACTGTGGCTTCAGTCTCAATATCTCAGGCTGAGTAATAGTTAACAACAGCTTGGACGAGAGTACTACTTGCATTCCAGCTGCACAAAGGACTAAAACACACACACAGATACTTAAATATATACACGTACACATACACGCATACGCACGAGCATACACACACGAGGACATCCAAGCGTACACGGGTGGGGACTAGTCGTCGAATGTATGGCACAATCGATTCAGGATTCGATCCAAAGGCCTCTTGATGAGTTTCCAATCTGAAAGTGACAAGGAACAAATCCAGCTTCAACAGCGACAACAACCGCAGCAGCTGCTACAGCAGCAGCGACAGAAGGCGACCGTCTCGTCGTATGATGGACGAACGATAGAATGTCACAGAGGAGGTTTGTTATTTGAATGCTTTCTGATTTCTGCAAAAAAATGCTATAAAGTTATGATAGTAGTCTTCCATGTTTCTGGTTCTTGGGAAAGTTTAATTCTATTGGGGGTATTGGGGAAGTGGAAAATTGCACCCACCCTGACCAGGGTGTCGTTCCACCCACGTCCCCAAACACGGCCTGTAGGTACGCAGTGAGTTGCTTAAACTCACTCGCAACTGGAAACGAAATTCTCCACTCTTCCTAAAAGTTATGTAACAACAACAACAAAAACTTAAACAACACCTTTAATAATTATGCGGAGTAATTTGAGCAACAATGACGGCGTATTTTAAGAATTATGATGTCGTAATCGTTAAGATTTGCATTTGACGTCATGAGGTCATCAATCCTTATCTATCCTTGTCGACAGATGTACTCGCTCCACCACCACAACCATCGTCGTCGTCTTCCTCCTCCACGTTCAATCATCAACTCCCGCCAGTCAGTTCCGAGGATAAGGAGGACCACTACCACCTTAATCAGCAACAGCCGTCGTCGTCGTCTGCTACTCCACCGCCGTCATCGTCGTCGTCGTCTTCTTCATCGTCCCTGTCGTCGCTGTCGTCGCACACGGGGCCGGTGGCACAGGTGGCCCACAAGCAGGCCGGCAGTGGTAGCGGCGGTAGCTGTGGTCCTCAGGGGGTCATCAGGTGCTCCATCTGCAGCAAGACCTTCAATAACTCGAGCGCTCTGGCCAAACACAAACTCATACACAGTGACGAGCGCAAGTACGCCTGTCAGAGATGCAACAAGTCCTTCAAGAGACAGGACCACCTGTGAGTAACATCATCATCATCATCGTCGTCGTCGTCATCATCGCCATCATCGTCGTCGTCGTCGTCGTCGTAATCATCTCTGCATTAGTAATTTCATGAAAATTTTCAGAATATCTGCTCGTAATTAGCAGTCTCGATGCGTTTTTGACGTGATGCTAATCTGAGCCAATGTTGTTCTACCTGTTGTTGTTGTTGTTCTTGTTGTTGTTGTTGTTGTTGTTGCTGTTCTTGTTGTTGTTGTTGTTGTTGCTGTTATCGGTGATGATGATGATGATGATGTTGTCAGAAATGAGCGTTGTGTTCTATTTATAACCCTCTGTACACTTCTAAAGAGTTTCGAACACAAAAAACCCTGCACTTTATTTTCCTTCGTCGTCGTCATCGTCATCGTCTTTGCTGACGATTTTTATTTGCTTCTTTGTCAACCTATCCCTAACGTTGTCTGTCTCTGAGTGTCATCGTCGTCGTCATCATCATCATCATCATCGTCGTCGTCGTCATCGTCTTTGTTATTGTTGTTGTTGCAGTCGGTCGGTTAGTTAGGACTGCACACATGTATTTAAAGCATCTGGTAAAAACCTCTCTCTCTCTCTCTCTATCTCTCTCTCCTGAACAGACATTGGACTTCCTTAAGACGAGTCCCTTGATAATTCATGACCCCGATAATGGGATAGGTTTTTGTATTTAATATGCATCAGTAGTAGTCACTCCCCTCCCTGATTGGTCTAGGCCGTGACAATGATTAGCATAAATTATCATATATGCAAATCGTCATGTTATACGATTATAAAATTCACCGTCTCTAGTATATCCTCGTCTGGTAGATGCCTTCATGAATATTTATTATTATTTATTATTGCTATTATTATTTATTATTGTTATTATTTATTATTGTTATTATTATTTATTATTATTATTGTTATTATTATTATTTATTATTATTATTATTAATATTTATTATTATTGTTATTATTTATTATTATTACTATTATTGTTATTATTATTATTATTCATGAATATTTATTATCATCATAAGTGAAAGGCGTCCCCTGTCGTAATATTCATGCAACTCGGCGAGAGTTCTGATGTCAGAAACTCGGGTCCTGGGATTCGTCATTAAGAGGGATTAATTATTCACAAGTTATTTTCATAATTATTCATTCATCCATCCATCCATCCATCCATTCATTTATTCATTCATTCGTTCGTTCATTCATTCATTCGTTCGTTAGTTCTCTTATATTTTTTTTCATTTTCGCCTCAAACAATAAGGCTTATGTCATTACCATCATCATTATAATTATAATCATCGTCGTCGTGGTCATCGTCATCATTATAATTATAATCATCATCATCACCATCGCTACTGCATCATCATCATCATCATCATCAATCGACTGAACAGATCTGTCTTAGAGTAACACTTGACCTTATAAAACCGTCTGCTGGCTGTTTGATGTCTGATCGAATCTTCATCTTCGTCTGCCCCTGTCATCATCATCATCGTCGTCGTCATCATCGTCATCATAATCTTCATCATTATCATCATCATCATCACCGTCGTCATCATCATTATCATCGTCGTCGTCGTCATCATTATCATTATCATCATCATCGTCGTTGTCATCGTTATTATCACTGTCATCATTATTAAGAGGTCCTCATCACTTTGTTTATGATGATTTGTGCTGACCGCCCCCTCTGTCGTTGAACTCTCAACGAGAAGTCAGTTGAGAAAACCATCTGAACATATGATTGATTGACTGATTGATTGAATGATTGATTGACTGACTGACTGATTGATTGATTGATTGTTGCATGTTCTGTTGATTGGTTGGTCGAGTGATCAGTTGGCACTGGATCCAGGTTACCGGATCGTCTTAGTATAATAGCTGTGTGCCCTATTAGTCGAGATAGAGAGAGAGAGAGAGAATGAGAGAGAGTGAGAGAGATAGCATCATTATCATCCTCAGAGAGCGGACCCAGTTAACTTTAGTAACAAGTCTTAATTGGGTCAGCAGCGTCTTCATCATTATCAGCACCACCATCATCATCATCGTCATCATCATCATCATCATCATCACTTGCTTATAATGAGAAAACTCTGAAACTTTGTTGGTTGATATTGGTCGGTGCGATTTTATAGACACGACAGAAAGACGTCCCCACAATCCATCGTCGTCGTCATCATCATCATCATTACCAGCATCGTCATCATTATCATCATCGTTGTCTTCATCATCGTTATCATCATCGTCCTCATCATCATTATCATCATCGTCGTCCTCATCATCATTATCATCCTCCTCCTCTTTGTCCTGTTAAGTCCTAACCGGTGACTCAGTGACTGACTGTTGACGACAGTCCAATCCATGAGTCTCTGACTCGAGAATGAAGGAACGAACAACGAAGGAGAAGATAAGAAGAGATCACGTGATCATAGAGAGAGAGAGAGAGAGAGAGAGGGAGAGATATGGAGAGTGTGTGTGTCTGTCTGTCTGTGTGTGTGTGTGTTTGCATGCTTGCTTGCTTGCTTGTGGGTATGTTTGTGTGTGTGTCTGTTTAGAGAGATGGTGGGTACGTTGTGAGGGAAGATGGCTCCACTCGATCGAAAATCCAGTGATTTACTACGTTCGGCTCCATGGACCGTAAACCATCATATAATAATGCTAATAATAATAATAATAATAATAATAATAATAATAATAATAATAATAATAATAATGATAATAATAATAATAATAATGCTAATAATAATAATAATAATGACGATGATACTGTTTTTTTTAATACAATACAATACAGCATGTAATTTAATTATAATGTTACAGTTGCTTTAACATTTCATTGGCACCATAAATAGTAACTGTTCCTACTGAGGTCATACTGAGGTATCGCTCCGTGTCTTTCCACGTATCTCTGCCTGTCTGTCCGTCCGCCCGCCTATCTCTCCCTATGTTTCTCTCTTTCTTTCTCTCTCTATATCTCTCTTTCTCTCTCTCTCTCCCTCTCTATCTGTTTCTCACAGACTCTCCTATCTCTACTGAGTCTTTTCATTTCTGAGCCTGTCTTCAATTATCCAGTGTAGACAATAGTTTGCCGTTTCTTCTTAAGGCGATCGACAGTCATCGTCATCATGATCATCACCACCACCATCATCATCATCATCATCGTGATCATTATCATCATCATCGTCATCGTCGTCGTGATCATTATCATCATCATTGTCTCTCTTGAGGACAATGTCTCTTCGTGTTCTTCTATAATGCATTGCTAATTGTACTTTTATTGATATCATCATCATCATCCTCGTCGTCGTTATTATTATTATTATTATTATTATTATTATTATTATTGTTGTTATTGTCCTTATTGTTTTCAGCATTGTCGTCGTGGTTGTGGTGAAGCGTCATTTGTAGTTGCACAGGATGTGGTTTTTGGCTGTCAACAAGCAAGAACTTACTTATCTCTTATCATCGTATGATTACAATCTTCCTCATTCTGTATATCAGGTGTTGGTGTATTCTCTCGTCTGCTATGATACTGCAGACGATGCAATACCTGATGAGGTTGGTGATGAAGATTGTGATGATGATGATTCTTTGAAGAAATGTTCTTTGCTGTCGTTGGCTCTCGTATGGGAGACTTTACAATACCTCATGAGGTTGGTTGTGATCACAATCTCTGTGATGACGATTATTCTTTGAAGCGACATTATTTCCAAAAAGATAAAATTAAAAATTTGGAATTAAAAACGAAACGTAAAGTCAGGCAAAGATGTTCAAGACTTCATTTGCCTTTCCTTCAGGCTCGGCCGCCCTCCAGGTACACTCATGGTTGAACCATCTTCTTTAAGTTCCACGTCCACCTTTTTCTATCGTCTGAGATTCCTGGTCATTTAGACGGATGTTATTTTGTCCGGTGGAGTGTGATGACCAATTTCCTGCCATGCTTGCAGCTCGCCTCTTTGTGTCTGATGATGATGACGACGACGACGATGGCTTTTGTTTGGGATTGACCTGCCAAAGATTGAACGTTAACGTCCTTCGGTGCCAGCCCCCAGTCCTTGTACTTAACCCACGCCGTTAACCTTCCCCAGTCCCTTGCCCCGAATCAGGGCAACCAGACTGACCCAGGGCTCTCCTCACCCGATTGGAAGCCAGTTCATGATAACGATCTCGTTGACGATGATAGGGCATATCACATAGAGAGATGTGCTTATCAGATGTCGTGAAGTCGTCTGTAGTTTTGGAAGTTCCGACTTTCGAAGCGATCGCTCGTCGTAGAAAGAACTGCTGTCCCGTCTGTGTGTGTCGTGCTGCGACCTGCCGTCGTCGTCGTCGTCGCTGCTGGACGATCGTGGCGTTTATTTTTGGAGTCCATCACGACATTGTATGGGTGGTAGCGATGATTATAGGCGACGATGATGATGATGATGATAGTAGTGGTAGTGGTGGTTGTGGTGGTGGTGGTGATGATGATGATGATGATGATAGTCAACTAACTGCAGCCTACGTGATGGGACACTGAAGTGACAAAATGTTTTTCGTAAACAATTGGCTCGTACTTCATTCTCTTTCTAGTCATATCACTGGTGACAACCTCCACCGTGATGATGATGATGATAACGATGATGGCGATGACGATGACGACGATGGTGATGATGATGATGATGACGATGATGATGATGTCGACGTTGATTGCGACTATGGCTCGCGTCATTACGGCATATTGTTTGTGATTGATTCGCAATCGTCGACCTGACGATGCCACTTTGTGTGATTGAATTGCATCCCGTTTGATTGGTTTTGGAAAATTCTTTCGTTCCCTATCTCTCTCCCTCTTTATCCATCCATCTATCCATCCATCCATCCATCCATCCATCCATCCATCCATCCATCCATCCATCCATCCATCCATTCTTCTCTGGATCATACTCCAAGGGAATTGATGGAATTCATTCTAAAAGTTAAATCAAATGCTTGACAACTGACAGGAAAGGCAAGTCATAGGCAGGAATATTAGTATACTTGTATGTATTAGTATATATTAGTACTAGTATATATGTTAGTACCCAGCCCACTCAGGCTCTAACCTTACCCTGCCCTACTTTCTGACCTTGGAAATTCATAGCTAACTGATTAAACTTGTGCCCGTGAGTTGTCTGTCGTTTGAATTATCCAGGTATCATTGAACATGTACCCAAGTACATCCCTTTGCTCAGACTATGTACTCCAACTAAGCTGTTGTACTGCATCATGTACTACAACTAAGCTGTTGAACTACAGCATGCAATACAACTAAACTCTGGTGTACAACCTTAGGTAATACACCTGGTGGCGTAGGCTTATAATAATACAATATAAGTCGCCACTGAGTAACTTATCTTTTTGAGAATGAATTATTCGAAAAGTACGTTCGTCATTTTAATTCTGAGATGATAATAAAAAAGTGTCTTTCTTTGTTGTCTGCTTTTCCTCCTAGCGATTGACCGACCGCCTCGAAGAGAGATTTAGGAGCAGCCATTATTCTCATCTGTCAGGTTATAAGGTCAATAACTACGATAAATATTGCCAATATTGAGGACAACAACAACGGCGATAAATATTCTCGTCACCATGGTGACGGTGAAGGGCATTGTTGGGACTTCGGAGACGATGACGACGAGGAAGATTTCTTCCGCGTAGACATCCATTCATTCATTCATTCATTCGCTCGTTCATTCGTTCGTTCGTTCATTCGTTCGTTCGTTCATTCATTCATTCATTCATTCATTCATTCATTCATTCATTCATTCATTCATTCATTCATTCATTCATTCATTCATTCATTCGCTCATTCATTCATTCATTCATTCATTCATTCATTCATTCATTCATTCATTCATTCATTCATTCATTCATTCATTCATTCGTTCAATCAATCACTTACCCATACACTCGTGAGAGTTAATCTTGTGTCATTTGCTTTTTGTTGCTCAACTTTGTTGCATCTTTCTGATCCTGGGCGTGAAGCGTCCACCTATGCCAAAGGCAACAGACCGGGTCACGGGCCGGGACCCAGGAATAAAGGACCGATGGGTTGTTGGTGATTTACAAACAGGCACGTCATTGTCCTGTTGTGTGAATTATTAGCTGAGAAACACGAGTTTATGTTTATGTTGTCAGCTTTGCCAGTCGTGTTTGTCGGTCCATAAATATATCTGGTTGTCGTTGTTATAATAATAATAATAATAATAATAATAATAATAATAATAGTCCGTTATTAATGTTAATAGTTGCCCTCGATTTGTATTCAGATTCCATTGAACCAATAGATTCATGAACCTAATTAGGATTACGTCTTAATTAGAGATAGAACCATCGCCTATCATCGTAAGCACTATATTGGCATAGAATGGCCACTTACCTGCACTCATTCACCCCACCACGACCCGCACTCATTCACCCCGTGCCCCGCACCCTGGTCGTCGACTCGGCTTCGCTGACGATCGGCCTCTGATTCAGGAACGGTCACATGATGACCCACGCCGAGCAGAAACCCTTCCGCTGCCAGTTCGACAAGTGCGAGAAGAGCTACTGCGACAACAGATCCCTGCGACGACACTACGAGAACCACCACCAGCATCATCATCATCATCATCAGCTCCTCCAACAACAGCAACAACAACAGCAGCAACAGCTGAAGAACTCCTCGGGCCTGGCCAACCTTCCCGATTCGGCCATCCTCACCCCCGGGCTGACCCCTCGATCCGCGGGCCCCCTGTCCGGGGAGGGTACCGTCTTCACCTTCGAGAACATCGACCTCAGGTTCGACCTCAGGTTCGCGGAGGGCGCCGCGAGCGTACCGCCCTCTCCTTCGACCTTCAACCAACTTCAGATGAGTCCCGTCAGTCCGGCCGTCGGAGGAGGAGCAGGCGGCGGCGTTGTCGGTGGTCAGCAGAAGATCCAGGAAGTCAGCTCTTCCATCTTTCCATTCAAGTGAGTGGGCAGGTGGATCGATGGATGGAAGGATGGATGGATGGATGGATGGATGAATGGATGGATGGATGGAAGGAAGGAAGGAAGTAGGGAAGAATGGATGGATGTTAAAGATTGTTTATAATTCATGGACATCATTGATTGTTGATCTTGCTGTTTGTTGATGGGCTGGCAGGTATATCTTGGTTATCATTCGACACGTTATCAGCATGATTGGTGACCAACGGACAATCAATCAATCGTGTCTCAATTGATCTTAAACAGACTGAGGTTTTAAAATCACACGACGACAGACGTGTGATGGGCGTGTTTTGGAATAAACGCTCTGAAAAACCCACGGCTGGCTGTCGGGTCGGTTTCGATCGATCGAGAATTGCCAGAGTCTTTTCACTCTATTTTGGAGAGTGTCTCCTGTGCATTTCTAAAAATAACTTACACAATTTTAGTTTTTATTCCCAAAAAAAAAACAACTTAAAAATAAATAAAGACAACAACAACAACAACAACAACCTCAGATTATTTCCTTCGACGTCTTTTTATAGCCCTGGGTTTTTTTGAGAAACATTTCTTTTCGCTCACAAGCACACAAACACACAAACATACAAACACACAAGCACACAAACATACAAGCACACAGACACACAAGCACACCAACACACAAGCACACAAGAGACTTCCTGTCGTTCTTCTTCTTTTTTTTTTCTTCTGTCCATCATAAATCACAGTTTACAGTTTCCTTTCTTAAAACTCAAAACAACTTAAACTAAGCTGACCTGCTTTGTAGATGTCACTACTTAATACAAACGATGATGATAATGATGATGATGATTACCATGATGATGACGACGATGATGATGATCGCTGCAGTGAACCGAAGCCAGTCGTGTGCACGGTCTGCTCCAAGAGATTCAAGAACACTCCTGCCCTCAACGGACACATGAGGCTCCACGGCGGCTACACCAAGAAGGTGAGGAGGACGACGACGACGATGCTGGTGATGATGATGATGGTGGTAGTGATGTTGATGACGATGATAATGATGTCAGCGTCGATGGTGATGATTATAACGATTAAGAACTTGATACAAATAGCATGGTGACAGCTGCTGTTGTTGCTGCAATGATGATGATGATGATGATGATGAAGATTACGTTCGGTGATGCATAGTGAATCCATTCCCTTGGAAAAGAGAATTATTGAGTCTGTGGGGTTGATCAATGCAGTGCTTGGGGGGTATGGTTCCCTGAGACCGCAATACCCTCTTGCTCCTCTCCATCGCCATCACCTATGCTTCATCAAACCACTTTATGCCTCAGCTTGCTTGCAGTCTTATCTCCAGTCTTGGATCGAGAATGAGCAACTGATTTATTGCTTCCAATGTCTATCATTTATTACTTTGTCTCCAGTCCCTCTGGGCATCCTTCATTGTTATCTGAACCTGGTCTGCATTCACAGTCAATGTTGCTTCTGCAGATAATGACGACGACGATGATGGTGGCAGTGGTGGCGTGGGTGTGACAGAGATTTTAATAATATCCATGCAAACCTTTATTCACATTTAATCGTGCAAGTGCTAAAAAGTTCGTTCGAAATCAGCTGCCTGCCGAAGAAAAGGACAAAGCTTCACCCTGGTCGGCGCCCGCGTCGTCCGAAATCAAGCAGACCGCGACCTCTTCGGAGCGGCCGGAAATTCGTTCCCCTCCCTCCGGGCACGACGACTCGTCTACCCTCGGCTCGCCCCCCGTCCGCCCGGATCCCTCGACGGAAGGGGGGTCCGACCCGTCAAAGGTCGGCCCGAGGGGGAGAGACGTCGCCGACGTCTTCCTCGATGCGGACGAATCGTCTCGAGCGATCGGCAGGTGGATTCACGAAGGTTCGGTGCTCGACGTTTCTAGTCGTTTAACGGCAGTGTTTTAGTAATATTAGGATTGTTTTAGTGCAATCTAACGAATTAATTTATTTTCTATCCGTTTGTCGGCTCTTTGAAATTGCTAAATTCGTTCGATCTCCTTTTCTTCAGAATGCATACCAACCGAGAAAGAGAAATTCGAGGACGTCGGTAACGGGGCGGCAGTTCTCTTCGAGGGGAGTTCGAGGATCGAATCCGGGAACGACCCGACCTCGCGCCTCGCTCCGGCAGAGACGGACTCCGCGAGGTCCCTCGTCCGAGCCGACGCTTCTGCAGGGAACCTGACGAACTGGCTCCAGGGGATCGGCTTCGTGGAGCTACGGGGTCGGGCCGACCCCGTTCGCGACGACGCAGTCCTGCGGTCGGGTCCCGAAAGAGGTTCGATCGTTGCGGGGAATGATGCCGGTTCGGAGCACGTGGAAAGGAATGAATCTTCTCCTCTGGACGTGGCACTTTCGGCAGGGGAAGGGAAATCCTCCTCCGGCGATTCTCGGGGGTTGGTTCTGGACGAAGACGAATCGATGGACGAGGACCAGGTCATAGAACTCTTGTACAATCTGGAGACGGAAGAATCGGCCTGCCGGAGACTTACGGAAGTTTCCTTTCTGAAGACCGATCCGCTACCCGAGACGTTGACTCGCGAGTTGGAAACGAAGGGAAGGCCCGTCGCCCTCCTTACGTCGAACGACGTAGACTTCCTCGACTTTCGGTTGGACCCCTCGATCGATCCCGACCGATCCATCTTCCGAGCGTCCGGACGGCTTTCTGCGAGTTTGACTCCTCCCGCAAACCGAGGGCTTCTCGTCGACGGCTCGCCTCTGCTGCAGACTTCCCCGTATGCCCCCGAACTCGGCAAAACCGTCTCCGAGCTGGTGAGTTTTGCCGTGCGAGACGTTCCTCTGGACCGGTTTTCGGTGCTGCTGCAGGGGGGTCCGGTCGAGGAACCTGCCACTCCCAGCTTCGCATTCCAACAGAAATGTTCTCTCGGCGGAGACCTGGCAGACGACCGGGAAAGCGCGTTTTCCTTCCGAGGGGCAGCGATCCGTGACGACGAAAGTCAAGTTCAGACGGCCTACGTCCTCGACTCGAGCATCGTGCCCCAACTGTTTGCCACCTCTCGACACGGAATCCAAGTGGCAAACGTCGAAGTACTCCCTTGCCAGAGTTCTTCCAGAGGGAACGACGTCTTAGCTTTTGCGAATCCTCTCGACTCCGGAGGTCGGAGGAACTTTTCCGTGGCTCGAGAGATCGGTGCCGGACTCCTTCCGTCTCCCGTCTTCCCCGATGGTCCGCAGGCGGCTCGCCCCTGCCCGGTCTTCGGGGAGCCTCGGGACGACCCACGGTCGACGGAGCTTCGTCTCAAGATCCTCAACGACGACAAGAGGGAAGCCAACGAGGTGATCGACGCCTGCCTCAACAGACTGAAAGAGGACGACATGAGAAGGAGCATGCTCTTCGAGTCGAGCGCCAGACTCCTCGACCCCGAAGGCCAGGGTCGCAACGCTTTCTCGGCACCTCGGGCCGTGCCTATTCCCGCCCCGGGACCCGAAGAACTTCACGGTTCGACCTCTGTGCAGAGACCCGAACAGACATTGATCTTCCTGAGCGACCGCGATCTCCTACAACTTCGAGCAAACTCCAACCTGCTGGAGGTCAAGGTCGTGGATGCCCGGCCTCCGTCGCAGACGTCTTTCAACGGAGCATTTTCCTTCCGTCGCGAGGACCCGGGACCCGCTTCTTCCTCCTCGCAGGGCTTCGCGATCGACCGCCACGTCCTTCCTGCCGTTCAGCGAGCGAAAAGAAAAGCAAAGCCGCAGCCTCTGAACATACCCTTCAGCGCCAACAACTTCCACTCCCACGGAGGAGGACTCGTCGGGGGCGTCAAGAGACCTTCGTCCCCTCAGAAGTCCGTGCCCTCTCCCAGACGGCTCAAGAGTTCTCGATCGCCGCCCCCGTCGGCTCCGAGGCCCCTCCCGGTCGTACCCGAGCGATCGGCCCGCTTCTCCGAAACCGCTCCCCCGCAGTCCGCGCCTCCCTACGACAAAGACTTTGCCGCCGACACGAGCGAGCGTCTCTTCGTCGCGACGGTCGATGCGAAAGCGACTCGAGGTTCGAAATTTTCTTTTTCATTTTCAACTCCGTATTCGTTCGACGTCGGGGACGACTTAGGAATTCGGAAATTCCTGTCCGGCTCGGACGGGAATCCCGGATGCTGATGCGGGCGTTTTCGTCTGCAGCCCCCTTCGGTAGGGTTTTCCAATTCTTCTGACCGCGAGCGACTCTCCTTTCCGTTTCGAATCGGGACCGACTCGTTGCATTTGAATCCCGTTATCCTTCTCTGGAGCTCAGAAGAGGAACGTTCGTTCGTTCGTTCGATCGATCGATTTGACCGATCGTGTTGTTTTTGTTTTTCAAATCGATCTTCGAGAACCGACGGAGAAACCGAGATTCGCTCCCCGAATTCCCGTCGAAAAGTATTTCGTCAGTCGACTCTTTTGACGTTTCCGCCGTCACTCTGGATGAATGCACGGAGGTTGTAATTGTATGTAATTGGCCAATGAAGGTGTTGTTTTGGGTTTTGTGCGATGTCGTGCGATGTTGCGTGGTCGTGCGGTGCGGAGACCGCGTCGTGCTTCTCTGTGCCGCCTTCCGTTTGAATCTTTGGTTCGTCAAAACACGGCAGCAACCTAAGATACGCGACGATACTATCTTGGTGATGATGATGATGATGAATTGACATTATATATACATAATCGTTTATGATGATGGCGGTGATGATCATGATTTAATAAGCAGACTCGTGCAATGGGCTCGTTTATGCGTAGGTAATGAAGAACATCTAAGCTTTCTCAGAGAGGTCGTCCGTAGCTCGTCGTCATTCATTCGCCGTTCGTTCGTTCGTTCGTTCGTTCGTTCGGTGTTCACGCTTTTATGCGGTGGGATCGGGTTTACCACGATTTTCCTCGATCGCTTCATCGACGATGCGCGAGAGGATCGAGCGGAGGATGGACGGGGGGAAGAGGATGCCCCTCGATCGCTCGGATCGTCGTCAGTTCGGAACGTCGTCGAGGAAGGCAGTCGCCTCTCGCCGACCAGATGCCGCCTCTCGTTCCGTCGCCGCTTTTACGTCTGCTCGGACGGATCGCTTTCCCCCTCCTCCGTCGTCGCCGGAGCGGAAAACGCGGCAGGAAGAGTTACGTCGACGATCGAGTCACTTTTTTGCTTAATTATCTCAGGAATAATGGAGAAGTTTTTTTTTTTATCGTCACTTTTTATATTCGAACGTCGCTTGCAGTCGCTAGGAAAGACGACGGATTCTCGCTCAACATTTCATGGAGGGAAGGGATTTTCTACGCCGGGGATGCATCTAACAGATTGCCTTGATTCCTTAGATTCCTTAGATTCTGACTGTCGTCTGCCCTGAACCTTTGCTCTCTCCTGTTGAGCTCGTGTTCCGACGAAAAGGCAGCTACGAAAACGAGTCTCGGTGTTCGTCGTCTGCTGCTCGTACTTCGCTTCCTGTCGGACGACCCGTGGCGGTCGTTCTCGAGCTCCGAAATTATTTTGAGGTCGGAAATTATTTTTTAGTTCGAAATCGTCTGCCGCCGATACGACCTCGTCGGATGCGGCCGGCTAATCGATCGATTGTTTCCATCGGCTCTTTCATGAAATTTGTTTCAACTTAGCAGAAAACCAATCTTGCGAGATCGTTGTTGTTGTTCATAGTTTGTTGTCGTCGTTGTTGTTTTGGCAGTCCTGCTATCGCCGTAGTAGTCGTGGTCGTTGCTGCTACCAGGCTCCGATCGTGTCCAAGTTTTTTGTTGCCTCGAGTTGCAAAAGCGAATCCCTTTCTTCTCACTTTTTCTTCCACGTTTTCGTTGTTTTCGTTGTCGTTGTTGTTTTCCTATCGCAAGCTTGTTACTGGCCTGACATTCAATGTTACTTGCTCTTCGATCGGTTTATTTTATTTTTATTTTTTTTTTAAATCTTGTTTTACACGGTTTTTTGGCACGTCCACTTCCCCCCGCACAGGGTATCGAGCGCAGTTGCCATGGCGATTGGCGGAGGCCGACCCATGACGGGGTCGACGGATTTCGTTTCCTTTTCATTCTTTATTTGTTCCAGAATGTAGCTTCTGTGTGTACTCTTTATTCTGTTGTCACATGTACTTTTGTCGTCTAAATTCTAGTTATAATAATAATAATAATAATATTAATATTAATAATGAAATCAATTTTCAAACGATTTTCGAGCAAGTCCCGACCGTTGACTTCTCGGGTGGAGAACACGACCTCCTCGCATCGAGCTCAGAGTATTATGCCATCTTCCCACATTCACATTCAGGATCATCATCATCACCACCACCACCATTCTCCGCCTCCATTGTCGTCAATGGCGACGGGCGGCAAAGCTTCTAAAACTGTGGAATGCCTCTTAATTTATTTTCTCAGTGGATTTTCAGATCACAAAACAACGTTTTGAACGATCGGGTCGCAAGGCCCGGCCACGTTGCTTACCTCCTTTTGCTCAAACACAAGTTTCAACGAGTAGGCAACATCGAATGTGGGGATGACCGGTCCACCCAAAAGTCCCACCCCGACCTCCCCTTGTTATTACACAATTGCTGATGATTATGATGATGATACGGCTTGCATTTTAATTACTCTTCGAGTCTTTACGGTCAAAAAAAATTGTTCAACACCGTCTCGAATTGCAATTTACTCTCATTAACGGGTGAAACAACCTGACCCAGAAAAATCCAGTTCCTTCTGCATAAAAAAATGCAAATGTCAGCCAACACTCGAGCCAATAAATATCCAAAGGATACCGAGGGAAAGACCGACCGCATCTCCAGCAATATTTGTACACAGAAGCCGCATTGGCTGCCGGTCGATGGAACGTGCCGAGGGTGGAAAACACGGTCGGAGGAGGTGCAATTTTATTGAGAACATAATTTCTAGTTACACGTCAGTGGATTCCAGTCCGTTTTGAAGGGTCTTTGAACTTTTAATTTCCGGTCTCGTCTTCCTCCCACTCGTCCTGGAAGACGGGAACGAATGAATGAAGGACAAAAATGAGTCAGGAGCCAGTTGAAAGGATTTAGTGTTTTTCCAGGAAAAGAATAAAAATGAAATCAAACCTCGGACATGGTGCTGTCGATCTTGTAATGATCCATGGAGACATCATCGTCTGGAATTTCAAATACGATTTGAATGAATGACATAAGATAATAATAATAAAAAAAAAGAATAATTTAGATGTTGTCCAATAAAAAAAGTGTCTAATAAAAAAAATACTTCTAATTTGTAATTAACAAAGATTAAGAGGTCCACGCAGAGCAGACTTGTAAGCCATAAATAAAGGATGGATATTCGAAAAGTTGAAACTCTAATGAACAACGACACTCACGGTGATTGATTTCGCAAATGGAAGTTTCCGCCCTTTCGTTGCTCCGACTCTCTTTTGGCAACTGAAGTTAAAAATCAGTTTTTAACGATTTCATGTAACCGTGGACAAGTTAATTGATAATTAATTATGTTTGTTACATCAATTATTCCTGATCTGATATCATCTACAGATGAAGAGACACGTTAAATCGACATCGTCGTGAATGTTTCTAAGGAGCCGGCGAAGCGCGAACAAACAAACGCCGCAAACAAACCTGTGACGTGAAGCACTCGAGTCTCCCCCTGAGTTGAAGAAGTTTTGTGAAACTCTGAATTGGGGTTTCGATGGTTTGTGTTAGTGGCTCAAGAAGTTCTTGAACGTTTGGAACCTGAAACGAGAATCTCAAGTCACGCTTTGACAACTAGAAGGCAAAGTACACGTCATAGATTTTGATTCCTGCTTCTCATGATAAGGAGCTTCAGAAGTGCTCCCGATCGATGGAGCGGAACGAGCAAAAAAATGGACGACGTCGGACGATCACTCACAGCCGTCAGGTAGGAACCGTGAGTGCTGAGCACCATCCTCAGCCACCTGGCTGCAACCTTCCCACTGTTGAATCAAATAAATTATTAATTAACTAATTACAACCCAGGCTCAACACTGTCTCATTGGTCAACCAATCCATAATTAATTATTGGAACGACAAACGAGTTGCAAATGATTTCCGAACCTCTGAGCGTGACCGGACATCCTCCTGTGGAGTTCAGTCACGAGGGCTGCCAAGTGAGTCACGGGTAATTCCGAGACCGTCGTCTTTATGTAAGCTGGACTCGTCTTTTGGAGGACAGCCTGAAAGTATGCAAACGCAAACATTTAAACATAATGAAATATAAATACAAATGGTTAAACATAATGAAAGCATACGAACACAAACGTTTAAACATAAACATGTGTGACTCACACCAGATTCACACACACACACACACGTTATGCTAATGAGTGCCTGTTGCAACACTTTTCGTTGAAGTGATCATAAAAATGTGCATAGAGAAACAAATCGGAACAAGAACGCGTTCAGAACAAAATCCATGATCTTGACTTACATTAAGTATCTTTTTGTCTTTGCTTCTCAAACCCTGAGCCAACAAAATGGCAGAACTGTCGGCTTTGACGGTCTTCACGTCCGACTTCGCCTCCATCATCTTTTCCTCCGTCGAGAGCCTTTCTCCCAGGGCCATCTTGAGGAGATCATGTGACCAAATTGTCAACTCCTCGAACTGTGATTGGTCGAAGCCAATCAAATGGAAGCCAATCAAAGCTCACCTCATCCATCTTGATCTTCTTGCCAGATATGCTCGCCACTTCTTTTTCTTCCGTATTAGTGAAGCCCTTTGAAAACAAAATGATGAGCATTTAAGAAATTTAATAGATAAAAATCTCCTTCTGTAGAATTACCAATTACCAACCCTTTTGTTTGACTTTTGTGAAGCAATCTTTGCCTTTCTTGGATCCTCTCTGACCAGTTGATCTTGGAGGTCGCTGGGAGGCTGCACATTACGGACAAATTGTCATCAATCAAGCAATCAATCCATCAATCCAACTGGTTCAGTCAGGCTTAAAAGACTCACAATGATCTCGAAGACTGGAACAACAAAGTCCTCGTAGACGAAGCAGACGGATCCGTCCGCCGAACCGAAAGAGGCGGCGACGACGGGGAGCGGCTTCTCCTTGTTGCCGTCCTTGGAAATGACGGACGTCATCTGCTTTGCTTTTAGAGGTTTCTTCTGACGTCTTTAAATTTGGGAACAGAAAGTGTTAAATATTCATAAATTTGTAGGACATTTACAAGTGCATCTGACGCATCATTCATGAGCCACAAATTAACATAATTAATTAATTAACCATCCAATAACATCTTGAGCTACGAATGTTTGACCTGCTCACCCGTTTAAGATGCTTTCAAAATATGCAATCCTTCCGTGCTTCGTGACAACCACCATTTGCACGGTCTGTGGAGGGAAAAAAATTAAAAATTAAAAATTGAAATGTTTCTGTCAGTTGCCTGCTTTTGCAGAGCCTCAATGAAAATAGAAAATTAGGAAATCAGAAAATGGAGAGACGATTCGAACCTGTTTGTCAGAGGCGGGCAGATTGATGTCCATCATGACGGGTTCCTCGGTTACGGAGAACGAAGCCAGGAGATCGGAAGACCTTTCCGATGAACCGATTTGCCTGATGATGAAAATAATTAGCAGTCGGTCATAATAATGTTTTAATTTCATTTAATTGTTTTTGTTTTTATTTTGTCAACTGAGGTTAACGAAGATATATTGAGTTATCGAGATAGAATATCCATTTGTAGTTCATAAAAATTCCTTCCATCTCTTGCATATGCACAAGCACATGATGCATAATAAATGTAAATTATAATTAAAATCGTTTTAATCTCACCTGACGCTGATCTTGTTTTCGCCTTTCGCCATGGAAACGACATAATTTCCTTCGATGGATTTGAGATCGCAGGCCTTGGAGTCGTCGTGATTCTCCGAGTTCTTCAGACTCGGCACTTCGCACAACTTCACGACGTCCGTCGTGTGTCCAACAAATGTCTGTGCGTGACAAGCAAAAGAATCGATCATCTCAGTTAATTCCATAACCAATTCTTTTTTATTTATTTGTTGTTGATTGAACCAATATCAATTAATAATAAAATATCCCCGGTTAGTATATTGTGGAATCTTAAAACATAAAAGCAGTTGCTGAAGCTTTCAGTAAAAGCAATGCAACTATTGCTTACCTGAACCACTTTTCTGGTCTTCAAATCCCAGAGTTGGATTTGTTTGTTGGCCGTCAATAAATGTTCCTGCGACTGGCACAGAACGACGGAGGACAGTCTTCCGTGGTCACTTTTCCACTTCCTGAAGTGATGGAAACGAATATAAAAAAATATGCAAATCAAGAAACAAAGGGTTAGGGAAGAAACAAATATAAACCAGTGTAGTGGGTTTGTCACATATAATTATGTGCTCGTAATCTTAACGATTACCAAAACATTCCGAAACATCAGACAAACAATACAAATGTTTTCGTATAACGGTCGTTGTCCTTGATCGAGCACTAATTTCAGATTGGAAATCTTAAAATTTATAAGGAATCCAAGTAATGATACGAACTGTACGACTGATGTATCTGTTGTATTCCATTCGACAATGTGTCCATCTTCAGAGCAACTGTACAACTTGGATCCTTCTGCATTCCAGCAAACGGCTGTGACGGCCCCTTCATGGCCCCCAGTCTGAATCGAATTCATAAGGACCGAGTCATCAAAATGTTTGATATTGATTCAACAATAACAATAACAAAAAAATACAAGATGCATGATGACAATTTATAATCTGAACGTGTTCGAAATGCTTATTAACCCAATCACTGCAGTGCCTAATCAACAATTGTTTCGTGTTGCCCATCTAATAGAATGAGCTCATTGGATTGAAAAATTGAAATTGTTTACGATTACATCTCAAAACGAGTTTAATGCAACTCACCAATTTAGAATGAACAACTGCCTCGTTAACGTTGTATAATAATATCGATCCATCAGAACTGCCTAATGCAATTAGCTCACACTCATTATCAACTTTTTTATTTTCAATTTTCCGCCTCTTCTTCTTCGGACTCTGCAAGACGAATAAACTTATCAAAAACTATCCTAGAAGAAACAATGCTTCAGGAAGATAAATCTCGATCGTTTCAAGTAAATAAAATTCAAGTCAATGATGTAAATCTACCTTAGATTTAGATTCACAGTTTGGGCCCCAAGAAATGCATGTGCATTGAACGGAGAGATGTGAACTGGGAGCATATTCCTGCTTTAGCACACCCGTAATTATGTCCCAGATTTTCACAACTCCGTTGACGTCGGCGTGACACAAGTAACGAGATGCTTTTGAAAACTCAACAATCCCTTCAAATGTTTGACGGTCCGCCATTATTTATCCACCACGTGAGCGAACCGATACTTGATCAAAACCGTGCGTCAAAATACAAAGATGAGAAACTTCTGAAATAGCATCAAAATAAGCATTTGCCAGTTATCATTTTGATTTTTTTAGATACAATTCAAGAAAGTAAAATCATACCGATTTATTATTTAATTTGCAGCTTGTGTCAATCTTGTTTGTGATTGTTTGACTGATCAGAATAAAAAGCGAAAAATAATAAAACTGTTGGGTATACTAAATATTTTATATTTAATTTTTAAAAATAAATAATGATTTAATTTGTATACAATATTGAAAATACAATTTGTCTCTATAAAGAAAAAGAGAAATCGCTACTCAGCGCGTCAATGGAATTTGCAAAATAAATGAAGTTAGGATGCCCGTGAGTCATCACGAAGGACTCTATCGAACTTATTCGAGTTGGATCCATTCCACGAGAGTAAGAGTTTAAATATGCATTCCATGTGTTAGATAATAACTATTATGTTGACAGCTTTAATAATTACATTTGGCTAAATTTTACCGGTCAACTTGAAGAAAAATTAGAGAAATTAGTGTTGGCCATTGTCTTAAATTTCTACCAGTGGTCTAAAAGGCTCCTTAATGTGATCTCGCTAAAAACATAAATTTCAAGTGGAATCATTATTTTCTAAAGTAAACAACGTATGCCACTTTTTAAATATTTGTATATTTAACGAAAATAGAGATTCCATCAATCCTAAAATGCTAATCACCAAATATGTAAATATCCAAAACATAATGCGCAGAAATCTTGAACTTTCTTGTCAAAAGTATTTTTAGAATAGAAACTTTGGAACTGCAGTTAATTTTATTCAAACTCTTAAAAATTGTTGAAAAATTCATAATTTTTCGATTGCTTCCCTGGTGTTGGTTCATCAATGGCTCATGAATAATTAACATTCACCTTGATTGCAACCCCCGACGTAGATATTCGAGATCCGATGGTCTTGTTGGTGTGGAGAATTATCGGATCCACGCGAAATGAATAGATTTTAATTTTAACTTTTTACGCAGTCGATTATATTAAAATATGCCCAACTCTCAAAGTTCTAACTCATAATAAACAAAACAAAACGCCATTTTTGACAATGGCGGCTGACATTTTCTGGCAAATACGACCATACCTTGCCAACCCATATTTTTGTTTTAATTTTAACTTTTAGCAAAACACGAATGCCCACTGGTCTAACAAAAAGCAAAAAATTGCGTTTTAAAGCTTCCTCTATCGTATCTTTGCTGGTATTTGCCCTTCCAAGCGATAATAATATCGGAGCTAGCTTCGTGAAACTGTTGTCTGATAATATTTTAATAAAAATATATTGTATGTTTGTAAGTATATTTTTCCATAAAAATACTGTGTTTAGATAATTTGATTCAAGCTTTTTTTTCAAATTATTAACCAAGATGTCGGACAAAATGGCGGATGAAATCCAAGATGTCGGATCGTTAGAGCATCCAGATCCGATCGGCGTGTACGAGGAGGAAATTCTCGTGGGCTATCCTATAGAATGTGTTGAGACATCGGGAGAAACATTCAATCCAAACTCGGATATAGCTCTAGATTGCTATTCGGAACCTTTTAATGAGGAAATAGTTCTCCAAACGGCAGAAGTTGTAATCGGCGACGAAGGGCCATCGGGCTTTTGCCAGGACGGTTTAGTGTACGTCCTGAATGCAGATGGCTCTGATATCTATGACAACCTCGTCACAGTCAATACCGACGATGATTTTCGTTGTCAAAGCTACGATAAAAAAGTTTACGAAAAACGGAAAGGACAGAAGACTAAATCAAAATATGGAAATTTGGGAAAATCCCTTGATGTTCAGGAAGAAACGAAGGAACTTGCAACCTTAAATGACAGTGAATATTCCATAACCGTCTGGTCACCAGGTACTACATTAACCATTCAGAAATCTAATGTTAAAACAATTTTAGACCATTTGCCACAAACACCAAATCTTATTTAATTTTAGCTAATGACTAATTTACAAAAAAATATGCATGAAGCATCAAGAACATTGACGTCATTGCTTGTAACTTGTCAGATGACATAAAGAGAGAGCAGGATTATATTGATATGAATGAGGAGGAGGTGACAACAAGCAGTGTCGCTTCATCTAATGATTGCATCGATTACCTCTTGTGGGATAAAACTCCGCCGAGCGAAGGGCCTTTGGCAGGCATCGAATTGAATGATACCAAATGCTTTACCGACCTTTCGAGGTGGGAGAAATTCAGATTAAGTACATTCACTCTACATGACATTTTCTTCTTGATGAAAGTGATTGGTTTGTAGGCCAAACCATTTGAAGTCAAGAAACCACGACAATCCCGATGAAGTTTCTAAAACCGTTCAATGCCCTCACGCGGTACGACCTCGTGCCTTTCTTGGAATATCTGCTCTCGACGACGGATTATTCTTAATTTACCGTTTGCATTTTGTTAATTAGGGATGTGGAAAAATGTTTAAAGACAATGCCACGATGAGGAAGCATCTACACACTCACGGCCCGAGGGTTCACGTCTGCGCCGAATGCGGAAAGGCATTCGTGGAGAGTTCCAAGCTGAAGAGGCACCAGCTCGTCCACACCGGGGAAAAAGCATTTCAGGTACTCATTTGTTCTACGTTTAATTTCCTTCAATTTTTGAGCCAAGTCAGGCGCTCGATTTTACGGTTGCAATTAATTTTTTTTTCTTTGCAAAGTGTACATTTGAAGGCTGCGGCAAGTGGTTCTCGTTGGACTTTAACCTGCGAACCCACGTTCGCATCCACACCGGCGACAGGCCGTACGTCTGTCCGTTCGAGGGTTGTAGCAAAAAGTTTGCCCAGTCAACCAACCTCAAATCCCACATACTAACCCATGCCAAGCAGAAGTAAGTGACTAATTAATCAATCGATCAATCAATTCTTAGTCGTTAAGTTTCGTTAAAACCGCAAAGTTACTGATGCCGGACGTTTCCATTTCTCAAGGAACTCCGTCAATTATCGATACAGGAACACGCCGACTCAAGTGATGTACGTAACTCGCTAGGGGGACTTAAGGAACCTTTCTTTTTGACAAATCGTTCATACTAATAAACACATTTCACTAAAAAAGATTTTCTTGAATAATCAATTAGGTCTTGGCCCGAGTTCGACGTCAAGATAGAGATGGACGAAATGTAAGGCGGACAAGACTCCGTCTAGTTAGTGTCGTGTTGCTTATTGGTCCGAAATTCTGCCGGCAGTTGCACGACGTGTCTGGCCGTGTACCAAATGACTTTGTATTTTTGCAGGATTTTGGACTAAAGCCCTTCGAAAAAGTTAAGTTTAATCGTACGTATGCATGGCCTTATTTCCGAAAGAGCCCGCTAGAGCCAAGACAAGCTAAAAGAAGTCACTTTGTTAACTGGGGAGGGTGGGAAACGTTGAACATTTGTATTAAAATCTTCTGATACGCGTTGGAGGTTCGATGTTACGAGTTCGTGGTGACGACGACGATCGGCGTCGCGGGTCCGGCAAATGAAATTCTCGCGTTCGGTCGCCGAACGGAAATCGGTCGCGAATTAAAAACGAAACCGTCCTCGTGCTCCAAACCCTTTATTCCAAGAAATCGATCGGATAATTCATGTTTTGTTTTACAAATCGGGTCAATCGAAAACATTTTAATCGAGAAGCAACCAGACGGGCGGCGACCGCAAGCCCGAATCGACCGAACCTTGCCGGGGAACGGTCGTATCGCTTTAAGCTGGCTAAGGTTCTGAACCTGTGTTCGACAAAATCAAGGCAAAACACTAGCAAATATGGATTTGTAAGCCATATCTAGATGGCCACATAAGATTGGTGAGGTAAGCAGTACAAGCAATTAGATGAAAAATGTAGTACGGGGCATGTATGCCTATATAGCAAGCCAATGAACCGACGAACCTGGAGTCGTCCCGGACGTATTATGCAAACATTTTGGTATGATGATGATGATGATGTCGATCAGAGAAGTTTTATCGTGTCTGGATTCGAGACGAGATGTTAGGAATCGAACGAAACCGTCGCTTCCTTCCTCATGAACGAAGGAAAAAACGAGAAAGCGTACTGTGGGGGAGCATTTTCGTATTACTAGATCTAGCAATAAATTACTGCAAACACTGAGCTGTACAATGGACAAGTACGACGACGACGACGTCAAAGCCTTTAATACTATGCAAGTATGATCACAAAATTGGCCAAAAATAGCGTCGAGAATAGATGCTCTCCTTCTGCCGAAATGTTCCTTAAATACCTCCGGACGTCCGAGAAGAAGACCGGAACCGCTTCGAACTGAAACTATTTACAGTCGAACGCGTCCGTGAACTGTAAAGATCGACGTTGAAAATAAGAGAAAGCATCTTTGATTATGAAATGCAAACGATTATTGCCCTCTCCGGCCTCGGGGCCCTTTGCCCCGGTCTCCTCACGAGGGGTCGGGCAGAGACATTTGACCCCCCTCTTGCGGTTGATGGGCGGAGCAGGGCTGGGAATTTATTGCGCCGAACTGTCGAAGCAACTGGACGACGTCTGCCGGCAGCTGAGACTGTTGCTGCTGCTGGCTCTGCTCGATCCCGAGCATCTGGCCGGGTTGTTGCATCAGTTGCTGAACTGGATGAATCTGTTGTTGCTGTGGTTGCTGTTGGGATTGTTGAAGCTGTTGCAGCTGCTGTAGGATCTGCTGCAACTGGAAATTCGTCTGAGGCCTGGCGGCAACCAGGGGAGTCTGAGGGGACTGTCGTTGTTGCTGTTGTGGCTGTTGGTACAACAGCTGCTGGGGAGCGTGCTGCTGCTGTTGCAGTAGCTGTTGAATCTGCTGGTGGGGCTGATGGGCTTGTGGGGCGACGGTCTGGTATTGCACCGAATGGTTCTGCGACGTCGGGGCGAAGGTGGCCACGGGCTTGGCCAAGGGAACGGAGGCGCAGGCCGAAGCCACCGAGGAAGCGCCCAACTGTGCCTGGAGTTGTTGCAGTTGCTGGATTGTGATGGAATCGGTCATGTTCTGAGGCGTTTGAGAGGAGGCCAGCTGTTGCTGGGACTTGTTCTGGGTAGGCTCCTGTGCCATCTGGTGCTGCATCTGCTCTGCTTTCTGTTGCTGCTGTTGAACTTGTTGCAACTGCTGTTGGAGTTGCTGGAGTTGTTGCTGCAACTGGAATTGATCCTGGCTGCTCTGGAGGTTCTGAACGCCTTGCAATTGCTGGACCGGCTCGGCAGGAATCATTCGGGGCTGTTGCAGATGGCTCGTGAGTTGTTGCACCTGGGGTTGGATTTGTTGAGGTTGGACTGGGATGGGTTTTTGAATGCTTCCCTGGTCCTGGACAAGTTGCTGGTGCATGACCGGAAGGACGGTGAAGTTGTTCTGATGCGCAAACAACGACTGCTGCTGGGGCAAAACTGGGGCCGTCTGAGGAGGAAGCATCTGAGAGGACTGTTGTTGTTGCTGGTATGCCTGTTGCATTTGAGGGATTGTCAACGATTTTGGAGGAGCCGCGACTTGCTGTTGTTGCACTCCGGACAAGCTCTGCGGAAGAGCCTGTTGAGGCATTGGTCCAGGTTGATGCTGTTGTTGTTGTTGTTGCTGCTGCTGATGTTGTTGAACGAGTTGCTGCAGCTGCTGTATCGGCTGCTGGCTTCCGGACGACTGAGTGCCCGTGTCCTGCACTTGTTGATTGGCCTGCACACTCAGCGACTGCAGAACGGCTATGACTTGCTCCAGTTGTTGGGCAAGTTTGGTGTTGCTGGCCTGTTGTTGACTGCCGGGTCCTTCAGCTTGGTGGTTCTCCACGGCCATTTGCTGGGGCAGAGTCTGAAGCCCCGAGTCCGAAGGTCGGTTGGAAGACGGCTGGATTCCCGAAGATTGTTGTTGGATAGGTTGCTGTTGAGACTGGAGTTGACCGAGAGGTTGCTGTTGTCGATTGATGAGGCTCTGCTGGGCCTGTTGAGAATAAGACTGTTGGACATTCATCTGTTGTTGCTGCTGCTGTTGTTGTTGTTGGAGCAGAGTGTTTGCAGCCTGGATAGGCTGCTGAGAAATCAGTTGAGAGATTTGATTCAGAAGAAGAGCAGACGGTTGTTGAGTGGGTGGCACGACTACAGACTGAGCTTGCAGCTGCAAGCTGTTGGTCTGCTGCTGTGCCAACACGCTGGTCAAATGCTGGAGCTGCTGTCCAATCAAATCTGGGGGAGGAGTAGGATTCACGGGAGCCAAAGTTGCACTGGAAGATTGACTTGCAATTTGAGATATGATCATCTCGAGATATGCATTCAGCAACTGCTGTTGTTGCAATTGCTGCGTGACTCCAACATTTCTACTCTGGCAGTCTGAGACCCAGGTCTGTGCCTGATATCCGCCAAGAAGACCGAGCAGTCTCTGGTATTCAGAAAGCGTTTGGAGGTTGCCGGCGGGCGTCGGAGGCACCTGGAAGCGACCAAGCAGAGAACTCAGGTCTTCCATGGACTTGCTCGACTGCTGGACCGCGACCGGATTCGGCACGCACCTGGAGAGCAGAGACTGATCCAGCGGCAGGTTTTCGTCCAGCGTAAACAGAGAGGAATGTTGTCCTTGAAGGTTGAGCGAGCTCCCAAAGTCACTCGACTGGTTCGCCTGGAGGAGTGCGATCAGCTCCGGCAGGAGGGGCACGGGAATCGTCTGGTGCTGCAGCTGCTGGTAAAGCTGGAGATATTCTTCTTGCAGCTTCTTGATCTGGAGAAACTTGGCCATCAACTGCAGCTGTTCCGGAGCATAGGTCGTGCCGAACGCTGCCGCAAACTGAGGCGAGAGGATGCCCGGTCGGTTTTGCGGAGTGGGAGAGGGCGCGCCCGTCTGAGGGGCACGAACCTGCGGGGGCAGGGACTGCGTGTAAAACTCCTGCGGTCGAATGCCAGATGCTTGGAGCTGATTCAGGTGCTGTGACAAGTTGGGCAGCAAATGGGTGAGATGCCTGGAAGGGCGGTCTGCAGACTGCTCCTGCATGGACCTCTGGTGGTGGAAAGCTCTGCCGAGACCGGAGTCTGGCTGCTGTACGGGATCGTGTGAAACGGGAGAGGATCTCATGCTTTGCGCGAGATGAGGGAACATCTCCATCAGCTGCAGTAACTCGAGGTTCTGATAGAAGTCATTCAAAGTAGGTTGTTGTTGTTGTTGCTGCTGGAGGCTCATTCTCGACGAAGTGTTGAGCGACTGTTGCTGGGGAGAGCCAGGATACTGTCCGGCACTTCCCGTCGTTTGCTTGGAGAGAGAGAGTCGTGCAGTCGAGGACACCCCTCCGGCCATGCTTTCCTGGATCTTAGAGAAGACTGCAATGAGATCTGGCTTCAGGTTGCCTTGTATGATCTCCTTCTGCTGCTCTTCTGAATGTCGAAAAGCTCGAGTGCGAGGGTCGGTGACGTCCACCCCCGAGGCACGTTCGTCATCCTCGGCCGTCGTGGGATTCAAGATGGCGTCGACGGATTGCTTCCTCTTGATGACCTGGACGGTCTTGGGAGAAGCGATCATCTCGCTCCTCTGTCCACTCTGAGGATTCGCACTCTTCAGACTCTGAGATCGCTTCAGGTTTGGACTGGACGAACCGACTTCGTTCACGGGCAGCTTGGAGTCGGACGCGGGGGCTCTTCCTTCGTCTGCAGTTTTCGAATCCATCAGGGTACACTCCTCTAAATGCTTGGCTTTGACTTCTTGTAGCTCCTGCTCGTGTCTCTGGGAGAGGCTCAGACATGCCTCCTCCATTTCATCATGCTTGGCTTCCTTCGGTTCGACTCCGTCTTCTTTGGCCTCAGTCTGAGAAGTCGTGGTCACCTCGAACCTGCCCTTTTTGGCCTTGACGACCTTGGAAGCGTCTCGTTCGGTCTTGTCCGCTGAAGCTTGGAACGAAATCGGTGTTCCCTCGATCGAAGACTCGCTGGCACTCTTTATCGGGTCGTTCTTCGCCCTAGAAACAACAAATCTCTTCTTCTTCAACGACGGCGTACTTTGAAGTTCACAGACCTCGCGCTTGTCGGAATTCTGGCCTTCGGCCTCGGTCGGACACGGTTCGTCGGTCTGCCGATCGGACTCGCTCGCGGACGTCTGGACTTCGGGCACGATGCCGGGAATTTGCGAGGAGGCGGCGGTCGGCTGAACGGCCGGACCGTCGGGGACGGCGGCGTTTCCGAGTTGCACGAGAGAGGCCACCCCTCCTGCCGATTTCGGCCAGGCAATGTGTCCCGGAAGCGAATTTCCAGATGGAGAATGGGCGGCGAAATTCTGTGGCGGCAGTCCTTTCTTCGGGTTGATGCGAAGCTTCTCGATCAACTGCTGTTCCAAGTCGGACAAGTCGGGATGCTGGACGTGACTCGACCTCTGAACCTTTTTCCTCCCGGGAGGCGTCGACGGTCGAGCGTTCTCCTCCTCCGAGGGAAGTCTGACGGGAATCTGGCCGAGGGAAAACTGTCTCTCCTCGATTCGCGAGGGTTCTGAACCCAACTGATGTCTCTGCTGGCCTTGCTGCTCGAGAAGCCACTGAGTCAGCAAGACCTTCTGGTTGTCCTGGTTCAACATGTCGGACAAGTGCTTGATCTGCGCGTCGATGCCCGCGGCATTCCCGAGCTGATAGGCAGACGGCACGGCTCGGACGAACGTCGAGTAGTCGTTTCCGGCCAAGTCGGTCGGCGCTCGAACCGCATAAAGAGCCTGCTGCTGTACGAACTTTCCGAATTCCTGCTGCAGAGGGACGGTCTTGGGAGCGAAGAAGTTCACCTTCGGCATTCCGGGCCGAGGCTGATGCTGGGCCAGAAGCTGGAACTGGGCCAGTTGGGCCAGTCCCGAGATCATCTCGTCGCTGGGAACCTGTCCCGTCGTCGGTGCTTGGAGGTCAAACGTGGAAAAGTTCACGAAAGCACTGCTCCTCGAGTCTCTAACCTCCGGTATCGGCTGCAAAGAATTCGCGAACGTCTGCCCCGGGTTCGCCGGGACGCCCTTCGGGGGTACTGCCGAGGGCTCCTGAAGCACGGGAAAAGTTTGAGAAGACGGATCCATGCCCTTGGGAGTCAAGTCGGGTGCAGTTTTGCTGGGAGGCAGGGAAGTCACGGAGGACTGGTGCACGATCTGGCTCGGAGCAGAAGTCACTTGGGGCGGTTTCTGAAGGGCAGGCTGTTGTACGGGTTGCTGTTGTGCCTGTTGTTGGACGATAGGCTGTTGGACTTGCTGAGCAGTGGTCTGCTGGAGTTTCTGGATCTGCTCTTGTTGTTGGTGCAATTGCTGCACGAGCTGGTCTTGTTGTTGCGCCTGGAGAGCATTCACGGCTTCCTGGGAAGGCTGCTTTCCGTGCACTTCCGGGACTGCCGCCGACTCGATCTTGGGTTTGGATTCCACCTTCGGGGTGTCCATCTTCGCTCCGGGCAGGTTCGTCAACTGGCCGAGCTTCAGTTTGAGATTCTCGAAGTCTTTGACGTCGCATTTCTGCTTCGAAGCCGCAGTCGTGACGACAGGCTGGTGCTGGGCGGTCGCGTTCAGAGAGACAGGAACGCTCTGGTTCTGCTGGGGGACCGACTGGACCGGGTGGTGACCGGGCTGCACGCCCGTCGCGGGCTGCACGGCCGAGGGAGAGTGATTGCCAGGGGGTTGGGTCGGAGCGGAGACGGTGGCCGACGTGCAGACGGTCGTCGAGACGGTCGTGCTGGTTGCACCGTTGGATGCGATCGTGTTCGACGTGCTGGCAGTGACAGAGGAGGATGCGGGAGGTTGGACGTTAGTTCCGTTAGCGGCAGACGGAGCTTTGGTTGTCTCATTCTCGGCTTTGGAGGGAACAGATTTGGCAGGCTCGACTTTCTGGTCTTTGAGATTGTTTTGCTGTTCTTGAAGTTTCTGTTTTGACGCCTCTGCCATTTCGGGGACCGGTTTCTATAAATCGCGATTTAACGAAAATTGAAAAAGAGAAATGAATGCATGAAAATTGTGAATCACAATTTTGTGACGTCCGAATAAAATGAATGCCTTCAAACTCACAAAAACTCGCAACCCGACCTGATGGTTGTTGACGGAAACCACCGAAGACCTCCTCGACTCGTCCGGACTCCCGAGCGGGGTGTAGTAGAACTCGGCGTCGCTCGAGTGCTCCGTGGCGATGCTGGCGGCAGAACCGCCCTTCGGCAGAGGGGGAGGCTGATGTTGTTGTTGTTGTTGCTGCTGCTGTGGTTGTTGCTGGCTGTCCTGGTGACCCACCACCACTTTCGGAGGAGAGGACTCGAGCTGAGGTTCCTTGACGGTCGGAGGCTGTCGACGGTCGGCAGGCCGAGCTTCCATCGACTGCTGGGCGGGGACGGCCGTGGGGACGGGAGACTGGACCTCCACCTCAGACGACTCCTGCTCGGAAGACTTCGCCTCCCCGTCGAACTCCAGGTCGTCGTCCTTCTTGCTTTTGATGGCCAGGGCAGCCTGGGGGTTGTCTCGGACCAGCTGCATGACCTCCAGGAGTTGCTCCTTGAAGTACTTCAGGTGCTCCTCAGACAGGAACTTCTGGTCCAGCTGCATGACGGACGGACGGGAATGAATTTGTTATCATCGGACAAAACCGTGATGCGTATCAGTACGATGTTGTGTGACATTGATAACAAATACTATATTGACGTCGACCATTATATTGTCACGTTGATAACGATTGCTGAACCATGATATTGATACGAGAAATGTTGGGGAAATCACCTTTTACCATCCATCCATCCCTGACGACAGCCATCACGACGCGATGTCACAAGTATTAACGACATCGATGCCACACACACACACAGACACGCAGACACACGCAAACACGAATGCAAGTCATCACAGACCAGATTCTGAGCAATGTCGTCTGGCAGGTCAACATCCCTGCTAAACTTGAAGGACACCATGGACTGCCTGCTCGTCTCCAGCAGACAATGGATGACGTCTCCGTCTGCCTCCAGGCTCTGGATGCTCAGTTGGGGCAGGGCGGACCTGTCAGAATAATCGTGACGAATAACATAGATTAATAAATTAATGAAATAAATAAATAAATTAATTAATTAGATTAATCGATGGAGAGGTTGAGGTTCGACGGGTGCAAAGCGACGACAGACTTTTGTTCCGACTTCCTCGGTTTCTTCGTCTTGGACTTGTCCCTCTTCTTGGCCTTCTCAGCAGCTCCCGGAGTGTTTCCACCGTCGTCCCTGCGACGGAGAGAAAGAATTAGTGGATGACAGATGTCGAGAGATGTTCGAAGCATCACTTACGCGTCTTTCGACAGCGGGTTCGCGTCGTCCGCGTTGGCAGCAGGCGAGGGGGGCTGGGCGGCCTTGCCGGGTGCGGTTGCAGTCGTCGTGGACGCCGCGGCGGCAGCCGTCGTTGCTGCGTCGCCCTGCTGCAGAGAAATTGAAGGCAGTTGAAATAAAAATAAAATTCACGGACAATGAGCGATAATTAATCGATTAATCGTTTAAAAATCAAAGAAACAATGGATAATGTTTCATCATCAACAGACTGTAATTCTTCATTTTCTCGCATTAAGTATACTCGAATCGTCATCATCTTCGTCGTCGTCATCGTCGTCATCATCATCATCACCACCACCACCACCATCATCACCATCATTATCATCATCATCATCATCATCATGACCATCATTTACACTCCACAAAGTCAATGGACATTCACATGGTTATCATTTCATTGATTATATTTCCTATTTAATTTTAAGACACGTTTCAATTACGCACAGCAATCATAGCGTAACCTAACGGTGATTGGTAGGGTGTCTGGAGATGATGATGATGACGACGACGACGATGACTATGATGATGACGGTGATGGTTATAGCGTTAATGATGACGAAACTGAGAGAGAAACAGGAAAAAAAATGACAGAAGAGCTGTTGTCATCCCTGAATTCCGATGGTGAATTCCATTGAATGCTTCCCATTCATTCGACGAGAACGTGCGACTAATAACTGCGCAATTATGATGATGATGACGACGCTTATATTATTATTATTATTACTATTATTATTATTATTATTACTATTATTATTATTACTATTATTATTATTATTATGTTATTATGATAATGAGAGTTTAAAATAGATATCATTGACGACGACGCCTTCACCTGTTGAGAGGCTGGCACCACAGACGCTTGTCCCTCTGTGGTCTGCTGTCCTTGTTGAGCGGTCGTAGCGACTGGAGCGACCTGCGGCTGCTTGCTCTCAGGAGAAGCGATTGCGGTCTGATTGGAGTACTGCGGTTCCGTATGGCACTGAGTGGAACCGTCGATCGCTTGCTTGTCGACGCCAGCCGCTGTAGCCGTCGCAGTCGTGGTGGTCGTCGTAGCTATGGTTTCAGCGACCTCTTCGTGGGCAGGCTGAACCTCTGCCGTTTCCTTGCCAGTCGCTTCCTTGGCTCCGCCTTCGGGCGTCGATTCTTTGGCAACGGCCGTCTCCTTGGCAACGGCCGCTTCTTTGGCTACGGCCGCCTCCTTGGCCGCTGCAGCTTCCTTTGCGGCCGCTTCTTTGGCCGCAGCCGCTTCCTTGGCTACGGCCACTCTCTTCCTCTTCACCTCGGCCACTCTGTCGCTTATCTGCTTCGAGATGATCTTCACTTCGTCTTCGTAGGCGAATCCCGACTTGACCTAGAAATGGAAAAAAAACAAAAAAACAAAGTCAAGTCAAGTCAAGGTCGTTGACCTAAATCATTAGCGCTGGTATTTGAGGTAAGTCATGGTAATGATTACCATCTCCATGGCGACTTTGTCCGGATCGTCGGCGGCCATGTTGTATTCGAACTGAATGACCTCGTTCTCCTTGTGCTGTTGTTTGCGTCGCTTCGGATCGACGCGCAGCCAGAAGGCGATGGTGTCTGGGTTCGAATCCTCCTTCTTGACCACCTCCACTTTGATTCCAGTCTCCTCGCTGAAGAAGTCGTGCTGGAGGAGATCCTTGACGGTGTACCTGGATTGGATTGGATTGGATTGGAGTGGATTGGTGGTGTTGGTGGATGGTGATGGTAGGAGGGAAAGGAGACAGTGTGTGGTGCAGGGGTTTGACCTTTGACTCGATCGCGACCTGCTGACCTTACGCGTCATGAATGTGACTAGGTAACTATAATAACTGTATGGCTGACCGGCAAGTAAAAGGCCTTGTCACAAGATGGCTGAGATTTACATGTGGGTGTGATGCAAGTGTCTCATATGCATGTGTATCCACGTAACCATGGTGACCATTGCAATTCGTCACCGCTATCAACACCATCATCATCATCGTCATCATCGTCATCATCATCATCATGAGAGCTACCTTTCTCTACTGACGGACTTTGTACAACCGTCTATGATTTCCTTCATCTCCGGGTTTTCCACTTTCTCGAATGCTTCTGGTCTGACACCCTGCAATCATTGGAAACAAGGTGTGATCACGTGCTGATGTATGTAATAATAACAATAATAATAGCAATAATAATAATAATAAAAATAAATAATAATAATAAAAATAATAATAATAAATAAATAATAATAAAAGTGAAAAATAACTTGGACACTTTCAGGATCAATTAGCATCAGGTGACTGGATGTAAAACAGAATATTCTATTGTCACCATCGTCCTACTCATCATCATCACCTTTCCCTTAACCATCACAATCATCACCACGCACGCACACGAACACACACGAACACACACAAGCACACACACACGCACACGCACACACACGCACACACACACACACACATACACACAATCGCTGACCGTGGTCACTCTCCTGTATATCTGTGCAGCATTGGTGCACTCCTTGTAAGGATACTCGCTTGTTGCCATCTCCAACATGCACATTCCAAACGCATACACGTCCACTCCCTCGTCGTAGTGCTCGTCGTACATCTCCGGGGCCATGAACTCTGGCGTGCCTGCGAGGTCAAAGGTCAGCGATGGAGGTGATGGTGGTTATGATGATGATGATGACGACGATGACTATGCAACTCTCGGAGATAATAAAGCAGAATTAATGCCGCCAGAAGAGTTTAATTCGAGTTAACAATGAGATATGATGAATCCAATCCAATCCAATCCAGCCCAACCCAATGGCTGGTGACATTTTATGCAAACATTATACAGTCTGCCGCCGGCGCCGTCATCATCATCGTTATCATGACCAGGTGATCGAGAGAAGGTAGGTCAAGTGACGTGACATTGGAAGACATCAAAGTGACAAGACGTTGACAACCAGGAAAAGTTTTGTCAACAACAATAACAGCAACAACAACAACAATAACAATAACAACAGCAACACCGACATAATACCGATATAATATCATAATATAACAACAACAACAATAACAGCAACACCGACATAATACCGATATAATATCATAATATAACAACAACAACAACAACAACAGCAGCAACACATAACTTGCAATTCAATTAATTCACAATTTCAGGAATCTTTTTCTTTTATCTCATTTTTAAACAACAAACGTAGTTTAAATCTAATCTATCCCAAACTATTGGCTCTCATGATGATGATGATGATGATGATAATGCCGCTACTTCTTATGATGACGACGACGACGACGATGATGATGATGATGAATGTTCCATTCAAGTACTCGAAGTACTAACCGATGACGCTCTTGGCAAAAGACTTGTTCTTGAGCGTGGCCAGACCGAGGTCACCTATCTTGACCGACCCTGTGGTGCCGGTGATGAAGATATTGTCGCACTTCAAGTCCCTGTGGATGACCGGTGGAGTCCTACTGTGGAGGAAGTAAAGACCCTTGAGGATCTGTCTGCACCAGTTCTTGAGTACTTTCATATTGATCTTCTTGAATCTCTTTATGTATCTGTAATGTATGCAATCTGTAGGATGCGTACGTGTGTGCGTGTGTGAGAGCCAGTGTGTATGTGTATATGTTTGTATGTGTGTGTGTGTGTGTGAGAGCCAGTGTGTATGTGTGTATATGTTTGTATGTGTGTGTCTGTCTATCTGTCCTTTTGGTAACTGAATTTGTCTCTAGAGGATTTTCTCATTGTCGTCATCACCGTCATTATCATTATCATCATCGTCGTCTTCATCATAATTATCATCATCATCGTCGTCGTCGTCTTCATCATAATTATCATCATCATCGTCGTCTTCATCATAATTATCATCATCATCGTCGTCGTCGTCTTCATCATCATATTTATCATCTTAATCTCATCGTCGTGGTGTTTCATCTTTAATGATGCAATTTAGTGCCACTGAAGACAATGTTTACACGACAAACAGAAGATGACGACGACGACGATGACGATGGTGATGATGACGATGATGATGATGATGAGGAGGAGGACAAAAAAAGCGTTCTCCAGAAAGTAATTTCAGAAACAAGACGAACAAATGTCCCCCTCGTTCCAATATGTTATGTTTTTTTCAATTTTTTTTAAAAATATTTTTAATTTCAATTAAATAAAAATAAAAATTAAAATAAAAAATAATTCTTATAAGTCTTTTCGAAGGAAATTGAACGATAAAGATATGTAAAATAGAGTACAATAAAAGACTCATAACTTCCTTTTAGGAATGTACAAAGTACAAAGTAAGCTCCGGAGATAAAAAAAGCTCCGACCGGCTATAAAAAGAAACTCTGCCGGTCTGTCCGTCCGACCGTCCGTCCGTCTGTCTGACCCCGGCAGACCAATTCGTACACACCTGTGGATATGATGTAGGCTGGTGTGCGTGCGTTCGTGTGCGTATGTACGTGTGTGTGTGTGTGTGTGTGTGTCTGCGTGTGTGGTCGGAAAGTCATTAGCTTTCAAACGTTGACGAACTAGCACTTTCTGAGATGTTTCAGTGTTTCAGGAAATAGCAGACACCTCAATAGGTAGGTAGACAGACAGACAGACAGACAGACAGTTAGGAAGATGATGATGATGATGACGAGGAGGAAATAGTTACCAAAATGTTATTGATAGGTTATTGTGCACACTGCAATGCCAGAAAGCAAACCAATCTCGTTCTCAATGGGACCCCAATAAGGATTCTTTAATCTTTCATGGCAGCTCAGTTTCTTCGATCTTAAGTCCATCTGTATTGTCTGGCGGTGTCTAGGACGTGATCGCCCACGTGGTGTCACCACACCCGAGGCATTGGTGCACCTGACCACCCTGGGGGTGGTTGGGGAATGATGGGGAGCCTCCACACGAAATGAAAGCCACCCACGAAAGACTGAAATAACCTCAGAGAGGAATGATTAGTTTGGACGTCCAAAAGACGAACTTTAATGGCGGCTCAGTTGCTTTCTTTGGGTGTCAAGTTTAAATAATTTGAAACGACAACAATAACAATAATAATAATAATAATAATAATAATAATAATAATAATAATAATAATAATAATAATAACAATAATAATAACAATAATAATAATAACAACAATAATAACAATAATAATAATAACAACAATAACAATAATAATAATAACAATAATAATAATAATAATAATAATAATAATAATAATAATAATAATAATAATAATAATAACAACAATAATAATAATAACAACAATAACAATAATAATAATAACAATAATAACAATAATAATAATAATAATAATAAATAAATACCTCGTCATAAGAAGTTACAAGATGGACGTGTTTCGTATCAAGTTTCAATTTGAATGAACAGGAGAACATTTTTTATGTTTTTTTATGTTTTTATGTTTTTTATGTTTTTTATGTTTTAATGCTGGAAACGTTTAAACAAAACACCAGGAGACCTTCAAGATGCTGGTGATAACGATGATGATGATGATGATGATGATAATGGTTTTGATAATGATGACGGAGATGGTGGTTTTGATGATGATGATGATGAAGATAATGGTTTTGATAATGATGACGGAGATGGTGGTTTGATGATGATGATGACGAAGATAATGGTTTTGATAATGATGACGGAGATGGTGGTTTTGATGATGATGATGATGAAGATAATGGTTTCGATAATGATGACGGAGATGGTGGTTTGATGATGATGATGACGAATGACGATGATGATGATGACGATAACGATGAGGATATCATCTACCGTGATGATATCATAATATGATTCAGTAGATACAACACAACGAGGTCAGACAAGGAATCAGACCAAAATCCAGAGACGAGATCGGCTGCTGGTGAAGCGTGATGAAGACACCGACGACGACTTCGATAAAAATTCATAATTGGTAATAATTTATTCAATAATATATAATAAATTAGTACTAATTACGTCATCATCATCATCACCACCACCATCATCATAAAATAATACACGCGGCTTAACTCAGCACTACACAAAAAAAGACAGTTAATCTCTAAAATGGATTCCTAAATGAGCTCTTAGATGAACAGCTTCGATGACGATGAAGACGACGACGACGATGACGATGAAGACGACGACGACGATGATTCTGGAGCGTCTGGTCCCTCCGACAGCCAGATGTAATTGGGTCGCACTAGGTGAGCACACAAGGAAGCACATAAAGAAGCATACAAGGAAGGACACAAAGAAGCATACAAGGAAGGATACAAAGAAGCATACAAGGAAAGATACAAAGAAGCATACAAGGAAGGATACAAAGAAGCATACAAGGAAGGATACAAAGAAGCATACAAGGAAGGACACAAAGAAGCATACAAGGAAGGACACAAAGAAGCATACAAGGAAGGATACAAAGAAGCATACAAGGAAGGATACAAAGAAGCATACAAGGAAGGATACAAAGAAGCATACAAGGAAGGATACAAAGAAGCATACAAGGAAGGATACAAAGAAGCATACAATGGAGGATACGAGAAGCACAAACTTTGAAACGATCGTTTCAACGAAGATTGCGAATTTCCACGCAATTAGGTCACCAGGGGTCATCATCTATAGGAGGTTAGTAGGCGGTCCTTATTATTTAGATGACCAATGACGCGAACGGGAACATTAACGTTGATCTAATTTGAGGTTTAAGTAGGCTTATGATGAGAAAGTGAACAAAGACAGAACACAATGAGTTTCGATCCGACGACGACGACAACTTTCAACAACGACATTATGACAACGATAACAACAACAACAACAAGAAGACAGCAACAACTTATAGACAACAAATGACTGTGCCCGTATCTACCTGGGGTGCCTAAGGGTCGATGATGGACTGAGGTTAGGTTCATTATTTAACACCGATCGTGTGGAATCTTTCTGACTTAGCATAAAATAGCAACAAAATCCGACCTACACTCAATCATCATCATCGTCGTCGTTATCATCACCATCGTCATCATCATCATCATCACTATCAACACGACCTCCATCACCACCACCATCATCATCATAATCATAGGCATCACCATCTTCGTTATCTCGAGAAAGGAACGAAGAGATTGCAAAGGTTGGAGATTCCATCGTTGTTGGTTCGTGGGTTCCCAACTCCAGCTCCTGGAAGATAGTGACGGACGGGGAGAGGGTTTGAGTGAGTGAGTGAGTGAGAAAGAGAGAGAGAGAGAGAGAGATAGATAGTGTGCGAGGCTGAAGATGGAGAGATATTCCAGAGATATAAAGAGTTCAGGTATCAATCATCTCCTACGAATATTCAGAACAGCGAAGAAGATGACGAAAATCGTAACGTGACGTTTCAAACAGACGACTTGCGTCATCATGTCGGAACTCGGATAAGGTGAGACTTAGTATGGACAACTCCCGTCTATACCATCTCCAGTTCATCATCATCATCATCACAACCGTCGTCGTCGTCATCATCATCATCACAACCGTCGTCGTCGTCATCATCATCATCATCGAATGGACACAATACCAGGGCGTTAGATGTGATTATGCATGGAATCAAATGTCATGCAATCCTTACAATAACATTCAATGGGGTGTCAAATTCCCCATCATCATCATCATCATCATCATCATCATCGTCCTTAAAGATCATGATCATCGCCAGCAACAGCAAGAAGACAATAGAGCTGCAGGGACAGCCCGTCCAAGGTTCGTCCAATTACGTAAGGATTGCGTGGAAATTTCCAGGAAAAGAGAAAATCAATAGAACGTAGGAAAGGAAAAGTATGCACCCACACCACCCGTCCACCAACCCACACCACCCATCCATCCATCCATCTATCCATCCACCACCCCCTCGTGAATCACAGGGTACCACAACGTCTGCTCCATCGAACCATAAACCATGTACGGGCTTATCAGACGGTGTCGCGGATGAATGGATGAATGCTTAAATAATAAAGTATTCAAGTGGACGACGCCGACATTCACGCTAGATCGGCAGGTCGGTCATTTATGTAGCGCTTAAATCGTCAGCAGAGAAGCTGGAATGCCATCGTCAATGGAGCTGCAAATGTTTCTCACCGTCTTTATGTGAATGAAGGATGCTTTTGGATGAATTGAGCGACACATAGGACTGATGGGTGACATCCATCCATCCATCCATGCGTCCGTCCATCCATCCGTCCATCCAGATGAAACGAACAAGTTCACTTGAAAGAGAAGAACCACAGCATCAGCAACGCATCAACAAACTCCATCATCAAGTCACAACCAGAGCGAAGGGACAGTCCCCTGGCCAACCAAACCCAACCCGTCACAAACGACCACCAACCACCCACTCAAATAACTCCCCTGAAACTGGGTTGATGCAGAACAGAAGCGTGACTGTCAATACTCAACAGTCGTTAATAATCCTTGAGTTGAAGGTCAAGGTCGTCGTCGACGACAAACCGATGTGCAAAAAAAATTCCTGATAAATTACAAGGAAGATCCTGCTCAGGAAATCATTATTGCTTGCGATTGATGGCCATAATAATAATAATAATAATAATAATAACAATAATAATAATAATAATAATTGTAATAATAATAATAATAATAATAACAATAATAATAATAACAATGACAATAATAATAATTGTAATAATAATAATAATAATGACAATAATAATAATAATAATAATAATAATAATGACAATAATAATAATAATAATAATAATAATAATAGTAATATTAATAATATTAATAATAATAACAATAACGGTTACGTAATAACCATAAAGAATAACCAGATCTTGAAAGGCAATGATAAATGATTGCCAAAAGAGAGTTTCTCCGACTAGAAAGCCCAAATAAAGAAATAAATCACACATATTTTTTGTTTCCAGCATTTCGCTAGGGGGATTAGGGATTAACTTTTTGGTGAGGCACACCTTAGCCATGCCTTAAGCACCACCAAGGCCAATCCTTAGGGTGACCCTAAGGGTCTTGGTGGTGGTATCAGCCATTGTACAGGTGGTAAAGGTGAATATTTGACATGCAGAATGAATGATAGTCAGATAGATGAATGAACGACTGACTGGATGAAGGAATGAGAGCATAGGCCATTGCCCAATCTCTACTGGAATGAAGATATACAAAACTGGAGGGGAATTCCCACCGTATGAATCATTCTCTCATGGCAAATAAAGGAAGATTGATTGATTGATTGATTGATTGATTGATTGACTAGGTATTAATAAATTAAATTTTTAAATGGATATTATTTTTAATTCTTCAGATGGCTCCAGAGGAATAATACAGGATGCAAAATAAACACATACAGCACTTGGATGGATACTTGATTCTCTCAAGTAGGAGAAGTAACTTTGTAAATAAACAAACAAACAAATAGGCAGACATAATTTACAGCAACCTGCCTCCAATGAGATGCCTATGTTCAGGTGAGGGTTTGAGGCCACTACAGGTAATCGATAAAGTAGGAGGAATATGAAATATGAGAGGAGTGGTGTTATATCTTCGCATTCACCTGAGCTCAGACCTTCCTGGAGATGATGATGATGATGGTGACAAATCATTGAGATGGATTGATGGTGATTTCCAGATGTTTGCAAGATTAGTTGAAAGCGAAACAACCCCAAGTAATAAATAAGTCACGATGATGATGATTAATATAATGAAACAATATAATAAAGAAATATAATAATAATAATAATAATTTACTAATATGATTGCCTAACACTACCGCACTGTTACGTTAATCAAACCATCATCATCACCAGCACCACCGCCATCATCATCATCACTAAACCTATGGGACATTGTTGGTAGTATAATATAACCACTCGTCAGTGACCAACAGTTTCAACAACAACCAACAACAACACCAGCAACAACAACCACCAGCAACAACAACAACAACCACCAGCAACAAAAACAGCACAACCCTCACCAAACCCCAAACAAAAAGTTACTCAGAAGGCCCCTACGAAAGATTCTTCTTTGCATAATTTACAGGTAATGAATATGCAAATGTATGCATACTGTATGCAAATGTATGCATAAAACATACGTGTGTTTCGATGTTTAAGGATCGTCTGAATGAGTCACCATCGTGAAATCAATAACGAAACTCGCGATGTTTTGCCACACACACACACACACACGCGGTCATAAATAATAACAACAGCCCCTTCTTACCTATCACTAACTTCCTAATATCGCGACCACCACCACCACCATCATCATCATCATCGTACCCATCATTATCAACACCTCCTCTATCATCACAATCATCATCATTATCATCATCATCATCCTCATCATCATCATCATCATCATCATCATCATTATCAACACCTCCTCTATCATTACAATCATCATCATTATCATCATCGTACCCATCATTATCAACACCTCCTCCACCTCCTCTATCATCATCATCATCACCACCACCATCATCATCATCATCCTCATCATCGTCATCATCATCGTTAGCCTAATCACCATCTCCTAATCGTCAGCGAGTTATTCGTCGGCATAGACGGAATTCTTGAGATGCTCATTACGAGCGGAACCAACTCGAACAACAGGACCACAGGCAGTGAAACTAATTGCAACATCGCCATCACCTCCAACAATATCAACAACAACAACAACAGAGCATACACACACACTTGCATAAATACAAATACAAATAAAGACACAAACACAAGCATAGACACAAACACGGAACCAGCGACGAAACCGAAAGTCCGCCCAGAACCACACCACACCACACCACACCACATCATACCATAACATACAGAGGCCCCCATTCTTATCGAGGAAAGTCTTTGAAAAGAAATCCAACGAAACTAGGAAATGATTTTTTTTATGGATCCTGCCAATCACGGATTGAAATCCGGAACGGAAAAGCAGAGCAGAACATCGCAAGGATTCCTTGTCGATGCAAGAACTTGGAATTTGACTGACAACTTCATGTTAAGAAGTGATCTGATAAGAGATAAGGACTAATTGAATTAGCAGTGATAAACGAAAGTAAACCGTGAGCTCCAAAATAATAATAATAATAAATATCTATAATAATAATAATAATAATAATAATAATAAATAACTATAATAATGATATTAATAATAAATAACTATAATAATAATAGTAATAATAAATAACTATAATAATAATAGATACTACAGTGAAATAATATCCTTTTCAGGATCAGAAGGTCGTAAATTTACTTCTGCCAACAGATAAGGCTCAAGTGCTCGAAGCTTTTCCAAGAAATAATTTCAACTTTTCACGGGCTCTTGGCCCACTAGACCTCAAGC
>CM067528.1:1872500-1920000 GCA_034509925.1 Hirudinaria manillensis | reverse complement strand
CCAACCAACCAACCAACCAACCAACCAACCAACCAACCAACCAACCAACCAACCAACCAACCAATCAATCAATCAATCAAGTACAGGCCAAAAAAGAACTATTATTAGTTGGACTGACTCCAAAAATACTTAAAAGGAGATATAATTTGGAGCTCATCAGTGCCAGAGAATGCATTATTTGCAAAGAATCTGCACCCAAGAACTTAGTCTCGTTTATTAATAATTGAAAGTATTTATTAAAACAAAGATAAATTCAAAGATAATATAATAATATTCACGGCGTCTCCGACATTAAGACAGAAGACATGCGCAGTAGTACATATAAGGTTGAATTCGAAACCGCTGGAATCGAAAGCAAACTCGTGGAAATTTCCCACACCTCAGAATTACTCGCTATGAAGTTAGAAAGTGCGTCTCTCAATTGAAAAATAACAAATTAATTGGCGGTGCTATTAATATTAATGGTACTACTAATAGCATCATAACGAAAAGCAATTAGGGACCTAAAAATATCTCAACTGAAATTTAAAAAAATGTTTGAATTATCCTCGAATTTTATAAAAGTTTAAGACCGAATAAACACAAAATGTCCGTCAATTTACGGCCACTTTGGAGCAAAAAAAAAGCTGGAACTCGCAGGATGTGGTAAAAATAGAAATAAACATTACGTAGTTACGATGGAAATAGCAGTCATTATAATTATTAATAGTATCACTTATCAACTATTACTATTATAATTATATCTATTATTATTATTATTATTATTATTATTGTTACTAATGGCAGATAATAAAAAGTGCCGGTAATCATTGATGCTATTGAAACCAATCGTTAATTAACTTCTATTCAGTTAATTAACTCTACAAGGAATTCCATTCGCTTGTTCACTCGACAACAATAACAAATAATAATAATAATAATAATAATAATAATAATAATAATAATAATAATAATAATAACAATAATAATAACAAATAATAACAATAATAATAATAAGTAAGTTAATCTTAAATTTTCAGGCAATTTATTTGCTATTACAAACGACCTCATGAACCCATTACGACCAGGGACCAACGACGAGCATAATTGCTACCCCCATTATCATCGTCGTCGTCATCATCATCATCATCATCATCATCATCATCATCGCTGCCGTCATTACAGCAAATGTCCTCTCTAAAAGAATCCTCAACGATGATAAATGCTTCCCAGATAGCCTAAGTTAGCCAAATAAAAATGGCTGCATCTCCAGAATAAATAGATTTAAATGGAGACTGAGATTCAACGACTCGACCAATGTAAACGTAAGCAGAATGTTTTCCATCCTTGCTTCTCGGACCCTCAATATCGCTCAAAGGTCAGCTGCTTCGTCTGGTTTCACGTACACTCCGGCAAACATTTGTCCGTGTGGATGTACGTGCATCCATTATGGTTTTAATCCCATCACATTATTATATCTATTGTTCATTACTATTATTATAATAATATAACAATTATAATAATATAATAATTATAATAATAACAGTTATTGCATTGGATTTTTCTAAAATCGTTAATATCATTTTTTAGAAATTGCGATAAGCTCAGCGACCTCATTGGGAGATGAAATAATTATAATAAATTGATGATGATATACTAATAATAAGCCGATGAAAGCGGTTACGTCACGTGGTAAAACTACCAGACATCTCAATGCCGATCATAAATCTTGTCAGGACAACTTTTAAAAATTACTAGAATAGCAATCATAATAAACATAAATATTATTATTGTTATTGTTGTCATTATTATTGCATTATTATTGTTAACATTGTTGCATTCAAAGGTCATCAGCAAAAGTCAAAAGGCCAAGAATGCTCTGAAGTGTTCAAGGATGGGAGCTAGCGAGCATGGAGAAAGAGAGATATAGAGGGAGAGGGCCTAGTGGTTGCCATGGGTATGCCCTCGGGTTTATCCCTTCAGGGACAGTAATACTCTGGACTTGGGCAGTAGTCCTAGAGGTCCAAGAATATGTAAAATAGTGTTTTTCCTAAATATAATTCCAATTCCTAATTGAAAACATAACAAAATCTTAATGAAATCAAAAAGACACAGAAAATGAGCCTGTCCAAAAACAATAAGATGTGGTGGAAATTATTGTCAAATAAGAGTCTTGGGTTAAAATATGGTTTTATTTAGTTTGACAAGAAAGAATTAAATACAGTGGGTTTATTGTCTCCAAGCGACATTTTCAATCTTTTCTGAGATAAAGACTAAAAATGCCAGCTCATTGTCAATTGTACTGATACTTGGCACTGCTGAGAGCTTTATTAATTTGCAATTATTATAATATTATTGTTATTATTATTATTATTATTATTATTATTATTATTATTATTATTATTATTATTATTATTATTATTGCAACTTTGTCTACTGCGTTTATTAATTCTCACAGTCAGCACAAAATGTTTGAGTCATAACAGGTAAAATAATAATAATAATAATGATGTTGATGATGATGATGACTGCGATGATAACAACAAGAGCAACCCCGAACATACAATACTCATTCTGAAAAGGTCTGTTGGTCCACTTATATTCAGTCAAGTGTCTGAGTACATATTCAAAGTTACATGGAAGTCAAATCGAAGAAGATGAAGATGATGACGGAGGAATATCAAGACATGGCTTGTCTAATCAAGTCTGAAATCAAGTCATCGAAATCAAAACCAAACCAAACATCCTATCCAAGCACATGACATACATTGGCTTACATTGTTTTCAAGAGAAGAATAGAAAAAAATCATTGCTATCAATCGATTGACTCGATCAAACGTGGACTTAGCTCACCAGAAAGAAAGAAAGAAAGAATGAATGAATGAAAGAAAAAAAGAAAGAACCTTTTTGACAGATGACGTGGATGTCATCCCACAAAAACAAGCACAAAAGACAGAATGGACTCCATGAAATAAAACAATATATGCCTGGTATTGAGCAATGATTTATAGCAGAAAATTGCCATTCAGTTATACAATGTCTAACTGACGGTGTTAGTATTTAAATGAATGTTAGTATGTTTATTTATTTTGTACTTATAGGTATATAGTTAATATTATATTATATTATATTATATTATATAGTTAGTATTTGCAATGGATCTCAAGCACCTAAGTGGACTGCAGAAACAAGCACTATTCCTGATGAAACAGGCACATGTGTTATTATAACAAAGATACTGCTTTGATCACCAGTACTGAAATTAACATTATGATATAGTAGCTACTATGATAGTATCATTATAATCCATCATTGTCGTCATCATCACTGCTGCGGAATCACTATAATTACTGCTTTATTGACATCCTTTGCATATTTTCAATGATATGTTTCGCTGGACTTTGTGCTCCCTTACGCGGTTTGAAAGTTAACAACAGAATTAAAAATTATTTCTTGTTGTTGTTGTTGTTATTGTTGCTCTGAAAAGGTTCTCAAAGAAGCTGCTTAGAAATAACCTCTTGTTAGAAATGAAAGTTAGCATTAATAGAGGCTCTAGAATCACTACTATCACAACTAACAACCGTTATCATCACCATCGTCATCATCATCCTCCTCATCACCATTATCATCATGAACCTCTACCATCAGTAATTCTTCACCACTCTAAGCCAGCATGAAATGGTTAATGGTTCCGTTTCAAATTCCACAGCTTATAACCACTAGAAATTCTCTAGAAACCGAGGCAAACGTGGCTCGCCCAGAGGTCAGGAACAGAGTCACTGAATGCAGGCAACAGATTATCACAGCAGGTGATAAAATTAATGCAAGTGTGATGATGCATTGCTGGCATCCCATAAGATCCAGCATCATAGTAATGATCAGATATCGCTAGGTATGTTTCTACAGCACTTGCTTAAATCTTAAACCTTCATATTCTTATGAATGAAATTTTACATTAACAATTAAACAAAACAGGAGAACATTTCTGCCATAACATGATTGGCTTTCAGACTATTTGCATACAAAGGACATTATCTGAGACTGCTGGTCATTGCTACAGGTCGTGTTAGCCAAATCAAACTATTACTACAACATGTCATTGACCATTGGTTAAAATGATTAAAAAAAAATCAATGATGTTGATGACGATAACGATGATAAAGATGACTGCAATCAGATCACCATAGATGGATGATGTAGGGCATAGAAAGTGAAAAACGAAACCCAGTCTGGATGTTTTTATGCTAGGAATGTTTAAGAAAAACAATGTTTTGTAGATGATGTTAAAAACTTCTGGATGATAACTACTGACAACAAGCTGATCTTGCAATAAGTGATACCACTTTCGTGAAGCTATAATAACAACAACTCTAACAAATAATAATAATAATAATAATAATAATTAATAATAATAATAATATCAACAATAATAACTACTTAATGTCAATAAAAACACCATAAACAACTCAGGCTTCCATAAAAAAAATGATTAAATGCGCCATAAAACCATCCACTCTAGGTCAGATATTGAGAGGAGAGATGAATGGAAGTCAAAGGTCAAAATGGTAAGACCCACATAGAAATTATTCTTGAGTACAAAAAAGTACAAATGAAGCAATGGATGGATTGACAGAAAAAGAAGGTAGCCAAAAAAAAAATGAAAGCTCAGTTCTTTCACAGCTCCAATTCACAAACACTTTGATGTATCTCTGACATGTTCACTTTGCTTTTGGACAAGATATATGAATCTTTCAGGATGAAATCAGAATGCCAAAAATGAATGGTAGGGTGCTTCAATCCCTATGATCTGATGAGGGTAGGGACCATAGAATGGTCGGGATAGACTTAGAGGTCAGATTCTAGCAACTGGATACCCATGAAATTGCCTGAAGAACAGTATCAGATGGTGTGGTGAAACCTGGTAGCAATTAATGAACCAAGGAAGAGATACATATCCTGACAAGCAACATTATATCAATGCCTTCCTCATATTATTGCAATTATTATTGCTAAATAATCAGAAAATGTAATTTTTCTTTGCATCTACTCCCTCGAATTATACGCAAACAGAAATCTTAACGGCTACGAGCTAAAAATAAAAGCAATTGTTGTTCTGCATTTGTTTGTCTCGGTTTGTGTCTGTCTTTTGCGAGGTGTTGGAAATACATTTTACACGATAACATTTCCTGGCCATTCCACTAATGGTCACTTCTTGGTAATGATATGCTGATTTAAAATGATAATCACTTGCAAACCAAACTTCATCTCCTTAAAGGACCTCATTAACAGCAAAAGAAAGAAAAAAGCACTGAGATTCCAGGTAAAACAATGACTTAACATTTTCCAAAATGATCAGGAGCTGACTAATTTCTGCATAATGTGAAATTGGATGTTGACATGACACATTGATTTCATCCAATTAAGTTCAGAATAAATTTTAAATTCCTCTAAACTTCAATTAATTTAAATAGTACCACAGAGACACCATTGGTGGGTCATAATTTCCCCAGTGTATGAACATTCTTCAACTTGAAAGCCAAAGAATCATTATTCATTGGAGGAATTAATGGAATAATTATTAATATTAATGATTTAATAATTATTCGAGGGCTATCAACAAAGTCTACCTGCAATTCGCACCAGGCCACGTGAACTCCGGTTTCTGTGTCCAATCCTTTGAATACGGCCTTGAAGGACCCCCTCCCTATGCTAAGGTCGAACTTGAGGAAGCGACCGTTGGGCGACGTGGCCACCACCATCTCTTCCTCGGGCTCCTTCTTGTCCCTGCTCTCGTCGAGTGCTTTCGACAGATTCTTCCGAATGTCCGACTCCTCGTCGCTCTCTTCCTCTTCGACGAACGTCTCCTGCAAAGCGCACTGTTGCTCGGAGTCGTTCTGCCGGTCCTTCTCGGTCTTGGAGTCTTCTCCGGGATGAAGAGCCTTACCCTCCAGTCTCTCCAGATCCTTTCTGCTCCTCACGGTGGCGTTGCTCTCGTCGTCCGAGAAATTCAACGAGTCGCTTCTCTCGTCCGTCCTCGCTTTCTTCGAGGAGGCTCCGTCGACGTCGCTCTCGGCAGCTTTGCCGTCCCGACCCGACGCGTCGTCGAGCTCGTCGGGACGAGGAGAATTTTTTTCGGCGGAGCCCAAGTTCGGCGTTTGGGAAACCCTAGTGGGCGACGGAGAATGAGTCGATATGCATTTCGGTTCTGTCGCAGAGGACACCGTCAGCAGTTGATTACTTAGGAGAGATTTTCTCGAAGTAATGGAAGAACTCAAAGAACAAGTTTCGACTGCTGTCGTAATGGGGGAGACCGCTATGGAATCCAGGGGAGACTTGTTGTTTGCCGAGACGTTAATGGCTTCTCCCGCCTTGATTCTCTGAACCGTCGAGGCATTAGAATTCGGCACGGTGGTACACTTGAATCTGTTGTTCTGTCTGGTCACGGGTTCTGGTTTTGGAACTCCGACTTTGGCGTAGTTGCCAGTAGATATCGTACTGATGGGAGATCTTCGTTCTTTGTCGACACTGCTTTCTTCCACCTTCTTCTTTGCCCTGCCCAGCTCTTTCAGAGACACGCAGCCTCCTTCTCCGAACAAACTGTTTCCCATTTGACATGTCGGTGACAAAGAACCATTGTCGTTGACGGGCGGGGATTTGACATCGTGCTCGCTCGGATTTACACTATCAATTCCATCCTTATCGTGTTCATGGTTAGAATTGTTTAAATGTCTCAATGTCTCAATGCACTCAGTACTCCTGGCATTTTCCAAAGTTGGATGAAGTTCACTTGACATTTGATAATTGATTTTTCAACTAGCTTTATAATCTTTCCAGGGGCAATGAAGTTTGTCACTTCTGTGTTTACAAAGCAGAACAATTCTTGTAATTGCTGAGCTCTTCCATTAAATCTCAACAACAACTGTTACTTTATTAACAATTCGAAAAAATTTGCAGTTTGCGCTCGATAATCTGCTTCTCAATGCAGGAAAACTTGAAAGACTTTTATTTTCAATCACTGAAATAAGTGCACGAATTTGATTATGAAATCAAATTTAGATTCGATTAAATATTTTCGGCGCTACTGTCGGAGTATTGGCAGCGCACTAAATTGTTCTCAACATAAACAAATGCGATATCAGACAATTTAACTAACTAAAAGAACAAAATATGCATTAAATAAATCATTTAAAGCCATAAAAACATACCGCTCCAATTTGCAAACTCTTTATTAAACAAATTATCCCAAAGTCAAATTTGATTCGGGATAGTTTAAATTAGATGTTTCCAAAAAGCTGACTCCCAAATAACTGTGCTCTAAACTGATAGCACTATCGCAAATCGGCGACGTTACATAAATATACAAGGCAAAAAATTGAATCAATGGAAATTGCAAAGTGAAAAATAATCCAAACAACTGTTACATACATCCAACGAGCGAGACGAGATATGCGCATTACACACCGTCATCGGGAGAACAGCCATGTTGGCACTTAACATAGAATCGAAAGCCGCGAATTTATGCGAAATATCGAAGCGCAGAACGTTTTGGCAATGTCCCCTCCATTGCATTATATTCTGTCAAGTGACATTGTTTCATCGTCTTCTCGATAATGAGTTTGTGCGGACCGGTTAAGCATTTCTTTCACCTTGGACGAGAACTATTGAACGCAAAGGTGAACCCAAGCTATGAAATGGGTGCATTCATCTGCTTTCACGCTCACCTTAACATTCTATATTGGGGAGTTCTCTTTCGGTGATGATGAAAGTAGCCGCGATTGACTCATCGCCCATATTTCTGCTTTCAATTATTTAACATTCTATGCTACTCAGTAGCAGACGACATCCGATCCTCGATGTCAAAAGGATCAGTCACTTCACAAAAGCGAAGCGGATTGGACCATATTTCGCGCATTTCATTCAATAAATTTTATTTCCATATAAAAATTCATAAGGAATGTTAATGCGCAAAGAGCACATGAACGTACGAGTACCAATTACGAGCTAATCGAATATGCAAGCGAGTCACGTCCTATCGGGTTTGAGATTCGATTAATACAATTTATTCCTTCCATTTTGACATCGCGTTCAGCAATTTCTCCTCTTCATCGGAAAGGTCAGGTGCCCTCCGAAAACCCTGCGCCAGAAACACAACTTAATAGTTTTATTAATTGATTTGAATACAAATCACAAATTAAGTCGTTTTTTATTCCAGTTGGGCTCGTCCCTACTTGGTTTACACCAACAGTAACAATACCTCTTTTGCAGTGACTTTCAAGTCCTCTAGTAACCCTTTTGATGACTCAGATAAATTCCGAATCAATGCTAAGCTATTATCTTCAGAAAACTGGCAAATAAAAAACTTTCTAATAAAATGTAATAAGCATTACTATTCTATTAATAACAGTAATAATATTAACGAAAAAAGTAGGCGTGATTAACGATCACAACTTCTGAGAAGTATCAAGTTCTTAATGAGATCAAATCCCACACATATTAATCTACAACTATACAATGGCATCAGCACTATTCAAAAATTTCAAGATCTATAGAAACATCTACTGTGACTTATTGAGGATTTAAACAGAAATCACTCAAACATCAAAACATAACAGTTTAAAAACAATTTGAAAAACAACCAAATTATAATAGCCAAAGAATTTTTACCTGTTTGTGGCCGGTCAACACATTGAATCTCGAAGTTGCATCAATTTGGAAGATCAATGAGTCTACAAGACTCAGAGATGTAACTATATTTGATCCAGATCTTAAGAGACAGATTTGAGCAAACTAATTTAGACACATTTTAAGCCATTGTTTATGGTTTTAAAAATGGCTTCTCATTCAAATAATTAAAACATATAAAAAAAGATGAGAATTGAAAAGATCTAAGACCTTTCATCAGATACATGAGAAGACAGGAACAGAGTCATGTCATCCAATCTCTTTCTCTTCTCATTGAGTCGTTCTGCCCATTCAGTTGTTAATGGAGTTTCCTGTCAATTGATGATGACCAATAATGATGCACCACTAACTGGTCACGAACTTTGACACTAAACTTTGCCATCTTATGTATGAAATCACTTTGTTTATATATTTGTTGAACAACTACACCAATGGCTGAATATCTATAGTGTTACCATTACAATCCAATCACCCATAGTCATTGACTGCACTCACAATACTACTATTGTGCTGATACTATTATAAAGTAACCTTCAACTGTTGATCATGGCATTCTATGATTATGCTTTTGATGATGTTAAACAATTCATTTTCATCAACATCTTCCTCTTTATCTTCCCTGGCCTTTCCACTGTCAGGCAGAAACCATACCCTTTTAAGGGAATCCTGGGCAGGGCTTGAAGGGTTAAAGGGCAGAATGAACAGCCATTGAAATATTAAAGGTTACATTTAATTTAATTTAATTTTATACATAATTTTATTTTATAAATAATACATTAAATTTGGAATTTAACAAAAAAAAAACAACTCAAAAGAATTTTGAGCCTAGAATCAAGCCCCTCATTGGAAATTACTGTAATCCTGGGTCGGTTCCTCTGATGCTACCTGGATCAAATTCCTTTCTATCCATGAACTTCTCAGATTTGATCACCTGAAGAATTTACAGAGTGAAAACACATATTCAGAGATCAATACTGACTCACAATAGACCTATATTTATTATTGTTATTAAGAATATCTTTCAAATTAAATTTCATCCATCTTTAAAAACATCCACAGTTTCCAAACCTAACCTGTGCCTTGCAGAAGGCCATAAGTAACAGAAGACAGTCAGAGTGAAAGGCATAAACTGTAGGCTCATCGCTAGGAAGATCGTCATCATGCCTCGGAGAGGATGATGATGTCGATGATGACACTAGCGATAAATAACTGTCAGACTTCCTCAATAAGAGAAGTCTCATTGACTTTAACTTCTCGATCCATCCATCTGAGATGTTATAATCTTCTCTAAGTCTTGAATTCTGAATGAATATTTGTGGTAGAACTCAAATTAAAACATCACTATATCACCACTATAATTATAAATAAACTTAATTATCATAATTATTGCATAATTAATTAATTAAATCAAACTTGAAGCAACCTCCAAATTCTTGAACTTTTCTGCCTTTTCTATCTTGACCGTCACTCCTTTCATTTCCTCTGCTAAGGTTCTCACCATTTCCTCGAGCGTTGGCAAATTGCCAAACAAGTTTGCTTGTCCAATGAGGTAGCTTCCGGTCAGGAAGGACAAGGACTTAATGGCATTGTGTATGAACACAAACATCTGAGAAACAACATTGTGCCAAGTGTCTTCGTGACCTCGGAGAGTCGATCTTTGCGTCGAGTCGGACGACTCTTCTCTCGTGACCTCCGGAGTCGTCGCGATGAAGTTCTGACACACGGCAAAACACTTGTCGAAATCCTTTCGAAGGACGTCGCTCTGTGGCAAACAGGTTGAAGTTATCTCTGAAAGAGATCCGACCTGACGGGCAAATATCTTTACCTGCGTTTGCATTCAATAAAATTTTGACCCAAATGATGATTTGCCTATTTAAATTATTATTTGGGATTTATTCTGCAATGGTGTAAATAAATTAATGTCAGATCTGAGGAAGAGGAATAATAAAAGCCATTTCTCACGAGTCGTTTCACATCATCATGACGTTTCAGAGCTCTGTGATTGCAGATGTATTTTGGTACTGGATTCCATAAGAACAGCTCAGCATCAACAGCTTGATAGAGGAGAAACATCTTAAAACAAAAAAATCAAATGTCCATGCATTGGTATGAACTCATAAGAATTTATCATGTAAACTACAAGCAGAAAACTCAAACAGCATTTCCACAAATTGTATTGCATTAAATTTTGATACTAATTAGTTGAGGTGAAAGTTCATCTCTTAACCCACAGAGTTGACTAGGACAGACGTCTGCTCCATCATTGTGACATGATTGGCATCAAGGCTGATCACTCGAGAGATCGACTCAAAGAAGATTGATGACAATTGTGACAAATGATTCAGGTTTGTTTCTAGATCCGTTCTAATTGTGAACAAGTGCACATGCTCTAAGGCATCTTGAATGATTCAAACACATTGCAATACCTTTCAGATGGTGTCAAATATAGATGACAGGTCGAAATGTTGGTGATTAAACACGAGACAACCTCTTGCAGCTTATTGATGGATGACATAAGCAATGACCATACAATGGCATTTTTCCTACCACTAATGGCGTCGTCGTTTATTTTTGCTACCATCTTTTCTATGATTCTGTATAGATGTTTATCTGTAAGTACAAATTAATCATCCTCCTTTATCTATACAAATGAATGTATCCAAATTTCATACCCAAATCTTTCATTGTAATCTTATTTCGTTGATAGGACTTAGCAGAATCGTGTATTCTTTTAATCGATTCGGAAGTGTGATATTGGTTCCGGAAAAAAATCAAATCTTTGCTTTCGGTAAACTTATCTGCGTTTTGAAAAAAAAACGACCCAAGTCATCGCAAGGGCCACCAAAACGCTAAGCAGACCTCCAAAAATAATTAGTACTGAAGATAATTGATGGTATTTTCAAATCATTTTCTGGATGGATTTGTTACTTTTTAATATCATTATTATAGTTAAATTTCAAATAATTTATATAATAAGCAAATATTATACATAACTTGCAGGTGAATATAATAATATGTGTAATTCATAATAGTTACGCTACATTATCGTTAGTACAAATTTATAATTTGATTTATATATTTTAAATATGCAAAAGGCAAAAAAGTATGTTGTCATTATCGCGCAATGTCATGCAAATACCAATGAACATCAACAGTATTCTAGCACTCACTGAGAAAATCAATGAATTGAGTCATAGTGACAGATTCTCCTTCAAAAGCTGGCCGATCATAATTTACCACGAAAATGCTTATGTTGCGCACACATTCCTGCAGTTTTTTTAATCCTTCGCTGAAACCATGTTTTCCAGCAGTCTGGTTAATTTGAAGATGTCTGAATTCTAAACGAAAGAATTGGATTTATGAAATAAAATACTTATTAATGCATCCCAATAATTTATCTGAATAGCAATTATATCTTATGCACCCTCATCCAATTCTATCAAAAGTTTTCTCATCTTCTTTCTGAAGTCCGTGGCTAAACTACTTCGCATCAAATCTGTTCCCAAGAGGGCAAAGCGCCTTAGGAGAGGATATAAATCAGGTGGTGTCCTTTGCACGTCCGAAATTGATGTCCTAGAAAATGAAAAGGGGGTTTCAAGTGCAGCGTTGACATCGTCTTCACGTCGCCAAGAATTGTTAATAATCTTTGACCCTGTTGCATAGCAACAATAGTTTATTTAACTGAAAAAGCTTCTACCTTCACGATAAAAAAAATATAACCTAATTCTTCTAAGGTACGTATTTTGGCAATTCTTGCTTGGGAAACTTGGTTTTCCATCATTTTACAATTTTTTTGAACGAAAATATTATCGCGAAACTCTCGATATGAAAAAAAGGGTTTTTGAACGTCTGAAATCTTTTATTACGTGCGGCAGATGTACAATACTTGCATACTGCTTAGCAATTGTCCATCGTAAGAAAATTATGTTTTTAAGTGCATCATGTTGTCTGGGATTGTATCTGCATATTTTTTAGTCCCAATTATTGCTATATTGAAGTATAATACTAAACTAAAACATTAAGCTCCCATAAATATTAATAAGTTTTAAATATTGATTTAATTCGCTTGAGAAATAAACTAAATGTACATTAATGAACTCGCCATCTAGCACTAAACTATAACTTTTGAAACGGAAATGCATTGACTATTTTTGTGTTCCATTTCTCAACATTTAATTGTATTGTTTCAAAATCAAGTAAATAGAAAAGTTTGGTGACATTCTTATTAACTAATTAAATCCTCTTTTAGTGTAAGACTATGAAACAAAAACACCTGTTTCACACAAAAGAATCTTTATTCTAGGCAATGAAAAACCTTCTGTAGGAAATAACAATATATTGTTAATGTCTTTTAAATAAATTGAGCATTATTTAGATTGAACTATCAAGCCATTAATGTTACACAATTAAGGCTAATTCATGTAGGCGAAATGCAGATCTTTTGCTAATGATTTAAGGAAATTAGAAATAGTTTTAATTTCTTTATATAAATTGGAGAGGATTTATATTATCGATTGTTATTGAAATGGAGGAACAGAGATGCGAACACGAAAAATGCCTTTTGACTCAACATTGTCCTAACTATTCTGTTCAGAGTAATGAGGAGTGTTCATTGTGCAAGAGTCATGTTAATGAATTTGGTATTTTGAAAAGTTGCGATCATATTTTTTGTGCAAACTGCCTCAGGAAGGTCAGGAAGGAAAACAAGTAAGTATTCTGTTTTTTTTTAGACTTTTAGAAGTCTTTAGCTACCAATCCTAGTGACTTCGCTATCATATTTTGTGTAAATGCCACACCTCACTGTTAATTGATTCAAAAGTTTTGAACTAATGAATTAATTCTAGAACATATTATTATTATTACTGAAATTATTCAAATAATTCCAGGTCTATCAAATGTCCCCAATGCAAGCTCATATCTTACACAGCCATTTATTCCAAGGGCTTATTCAAGAACAAAGAGAAAGAGCTACTGTTTAGAGACCACGTCAAATGCCTCTTCAACGGAGATCCGACGATAACCGGGCATTTGGATGACCTCAACTCGGAGTGGTTCACTCTTGTCGAGACTGTGGCGAGCTCGGAGGGCCATGGAAAGTTCAGGGCTGCCCTTCATGCGGAAGGCTATGCCAAGGCCCTGGGTGCAGAAACGCTTCATGTCAGCAACAACTACGCCAAGTTCAGAATGAGAGACGGCAGCATCAGAGCAGTGGTGTTCTGCTTGATACAGGACTGCCTGTGCCTGAGAGTCGTGCTTGGATCGGAGCCGCTGTTTGCATTCGACCACGAGGAGGAGTATGCCGACGAAGCCGTCGGCTACTTCAACCGACAGCTGGAAGCTTCCTGGGAAGCCTTTCCGTACATCTTCAGGGAGGGAGCGGAAACATGCATCATGAGTCGGAGCTTTGGCAAAACGCACTGCGCCATGAAGTTCAGACTCCTCAAGTTCTGTCCCTTCAAGAGACTGTGGAAGGACGTACCGGAGGGCATGCCAGCTCCCATGAAGGACCAATTGGGCGACGTTCGGCTGCAGAACTTCAAGTTCAGCTGGAGGGAAGTCGAGAGGATGATCGAGGGAAAGTTCAACTTCGCAGAAGAAGTCGAGGGAAATGTGTTCCCCTTCCTGCACGACCGCCCTCTCCGAGAAACGAACGCGACTTGAATCTCGATCGGCGCAAATCGGAAATGAAGCTTTGTACGAAAAAGCATTCAAAACATTTTGCTCATCTTCGTTTTAATAAACAATTTTATTATCATTCCAACTTTGAAGTGGAAACAATATTTTTTTTTTTACAATAATACTCTGGACTTGACTAAAATGCACCAAAATCGGTGCCAAAAGCGCTTCACTGTGAACTACCATCGAAGCCACCGACGGAGAGGCAGTCGGTTGCGAGTTGCAAGGGAACAACCGAGGCAAAGTAATTCAAAGTCAAAGCGATCTTATTGCTTGTCATGCCACGGACACGTCGATCACGTCCCTCAAACCCGTCCGAGGAATTGAATGCGGCGTTGAATGTTCTCGAACGAAACTTTACAATTTTTATGAACGAATACTGCCACAATTTTTGTGGTGGAATCTCGTTCAAAAGCCTTCGTGGTGTTGAAGATTGAAAATGACGTTTCGATCGCAAGATACTTCTTCGCATTCAGAAGCTTAACGACTTCGAGGGGGCCGATCGAGCTATGAACGTACCAGAGCTTATGAATATTCATCGATCGGTAATTCATTCATTAATTTAAATGCATAAACACTGTTTATGTTGAAGACTGAAAACAATGGCAGTAATGACAACAACATCAACAAAATGGTTGTGATGATGATGATGATGACGATACCAGCCCTATTAGAAATGGCTGGAACCTAAGACAGACTAACTTCAAACGGGTTTAAAACGGATGCTAAAAGTAACAAGGCGGAATTCGAAAAAAAAACTGTTTTGAATTAAAAAGATTAAAAAGACCAGAGGAGATTATCTATCTACGTCTGCTGAGCACGACTCTGCAAATTTCAAACTCGCAGGTCGGAAACTCTGCAACGAATCTGACCTCTGACCTGAGGGGGAAAAAAGAGGTCGCTGCAAGCAAATCTCAATCTATAATTAATTCCTTTGAAACCACGGGTTTTTAAAAACCACTCAGGAGGTAAAATAAATTTAAAAAAAAAAAATCCAGCAAAATCAATTTCCAATAAATGGGAGGAGCCAATGATGAGTGGCAGGTCAACTCCCCCAATAGAATGGAAGACCATCCATATTTCTATTCGTAGCCCCTCCCATCTCTTCCCCTCATTGATTCTTTCGGGAGGCCAGAGGGCCGAGGGTGCACAGGGGGTCCCACGGCCTGCGAGGGATGAGGTCGACGAGGTCGACGGACGGCTGCCTTGCGTCGTCAGGGAAATACTTTGACAGCTTCTCGAACAACTCGTTCCTGACCAATCGGATCTCTTCGGACGATCCCTGCCTCGTCCGCCTGTGCTCGCCTGGAATCGGAAATCGTTTGCGATTGACACCTTTCACGGTCGAAGGAAAGCTTTTACGTGAAATAACATTGAATCGACTCACCTGGTTGATTATCGTCCAGCAGGTGAGATTTGAAAAGCAACGAGGGGAGGGTCTCGAACTGAGATGATTAACAATTAAATAATAATTAATTAAATAATAATTAATTAAATAATAATTGATTAAGTAATAATTAATTAAATAATGATTATTAAATATTATTTATTAAATAATAATTAATCCAGTTAATTCCACCACAATGACATCGTCAGCCGACGTACCTCCGACAGCCTCTCGACGTCGGAAAGGTCGAGAGAATTGTAAAGGTCGTTCTGCAGGTACTTGAGTGCTTCGGCTGCGTCCAGGTGTATCAGCTCCTTGTAGCATGATTTCCTCACCTGGTATTTCATGTCCCTTGACAACTTCTGTCTGTCCATCCTGACCAGCTAGACATGGAATAATTGTGGCAAGGATTAATTATAATTATGAAAATATTACAACATAATAATATAATTGATGTGGTTGCACAATCTTTCAATTGAAATAATTTAATATATAATAGATAATAGAGCCACTAGATAGATTCACGAAGCCATGCAAGCTCGTGTTTTTCATTTGGAATGCCAAATCAATCTCAGGGTTGAACAAGCTCCACCTCATATGTTAATTATCATTAAGACATTAGCATAAATGTTAATAATCTCGTTAATAAATTAACAAAACTAGCAACTTAAAGAGAAAAAGAAAAAGCTTATTGCAAACGACCAACTACCTCCAGGGACCAAAGGTCGTTGAGTCTGACTTCGGAGACGCAATCCTGGTTCGGATTCCCGCCGAACAAGTAGTGCATCTGGAAAGGTAAGAATCGAGAAGATTCTTCTTAATTTAAAACCAAAAGCATCGACACACTTTAATAACATTTAATTTAGAAATTCAAAACAGACTTTCAATCTTCTGATGTTACATTTATGGAACAATAACCTGCTTATAAGAACCTGCCAACTCATAGCCAACAACATTCATAAACCATATTAAACCACATTAAAACAATAAATAAATTTATTTATTAAACCGATAAATAAATTTATTTATTTATTAAAACAGATCTATCCATGGTGGCTGACCTTTCTGACGAGGTCGTAGACGAACTGATGAGCGAATCTCGGGGCGGGAAGAGACGGTCCGCAGGTGTTTTGCCTCCTGGAATTGCATTCCTTGTCGATGCACTGCCTGCAGTCGTTGAAGCGTGACCGTTGTGAAGCAGTATGGCAACTATTATCATAATCACCACCCACTAATTCAATCATCACCAACTCCGTCTTCATCACCATCACCACCACCATCATCATCATCATAATCACCATGTTCCCCTCTGAATGTCGTAGATCCACAAGGTGTTCTGCTTGACGTCACGATGCTTGTCAGAGGAAGCTTCCTTGCTGATGCCCTGTCATTATCATAATTAAAGCAAATAAATATTAATTAAGCAATTATTACTTAATTGCTTCTAGCAAGAACAAATATTATTATATGTTATTATTATTATTATTAATTAGGGAACCCACCGTAAGAATGTGAATTTCGTCTAAGTCAGTCTCCAGGATCGACCTGTGAGTGTATCCTACCAGGGAGGCTGTCAAATAATTATAATGCCATTATTATTAATAGAGAGTAATTTATGTTAATTTATGCTTTAGCCTAATGAGCATAATAGTTAACTTAAGTAGGCAGTATTTAATATTTAAAAGCCTAAGGTAGGACCAGGTAACCGACCAGGTAGGAAGTCCCTGACGCTGAGCTGATCCAGGTGAGCGACGTCATCGAGGTTTGTAGTGTCGTACACCTGCAGGTCGTTGAAGTTCTGCTTGTTCCATTGGCCGGCAAAGATCAACAGGTACTTGGATTGCTGCCAATAAGCATCCGGTTTATTATTGACGGCGATGACATAATTTCATATTAATTATGTATAAATATATATTCTGCTTAAATATATATTGTTGCTAATAAGAAAGGATCTTTCTTGTTTATAATTGATGACAAATAGTCTTTTAATTTTTAATTAAAATAAGTTTTTAATTTCACATTAAAAAAGCTTCCTTAATCGCTCCTAGATGAAACTAATCCCACCACACCTGGTTGTAAAGGAGCGAATGTCCGATCCTGGTGGAGAGGAAGCGGTCGTTCCTTCTGACATGACTCCAGCTTCTGGAGGGGACGTCGTACGCGTACAGGGTGCTCACCGACTGCACGGAAGGCCTCTCTTCGGAAGCCATGGAGCTGACGCGGATTTAATTCGTCGTCCGAGAAATTATTATTATTTTTTTAATAATTACTTAAATAATTCAAATGTGTTGCAATGAGTGAAATAGCAATCCAATGTCAACAACCCAAACAAGAACAACAACAGCAGCAACAACAGAAGAAGAAGAAACAATAGCAACAATAATAACAACAACTTTTGCCAAAAATAACAAAGCCAACGAAATACTCCTTCCAGCTTTTATTCTAAAAACAAAGAACGATTATTTTTTTTTTTAAATCAAATAAAAAACAAATAAACAACAACAACAACAACAACAGCATTGAAGCTCGAAGGAAACTACATTCACCTGATCAAAGTGTTTCCTCCGAAGACAAAAAGCACATCCCTATCGTCGTCAATGACGACCTGATGGTCAAAGACCAATGGCGGACCTCCGTCCATGGACGTGTCTTGCGACAGGAGAGTCCACTCGTTCGATTGGATGTCGTAGCTGTAGAAGTCGCTCTGCATTGGTTGATCAAAATTATTGGAGAATTAAATTAATATTAAACTAATAACAATTATAATAATAATAATGAAACTAATAATTAAAACAAATAATTAAACTAATAACAATAATAGCAATAACAATTATAATAATAATAATAATAATAATAATAATAATCAGAATAATAGAATAACGACAACGGTTATGTGAACAATAAAATAAAGCTCATGTAATGAATCATTATGACAAGGATTGACGACGGATCGATTGAACGACGAGAGGATGACGAATGCACCTCACGAACCTTCAGGTTCTCGGACACCCTCTTGTGATGCTCCAAGTACTTTCCGATGGTGTAGAGTCTTTGCCTCTTGAGGTCGATGCACATCTTGTGGCAAGAACGTGGAGTAGGACCACCCTGGATTGGTGGTAGTATGTGGTACATATTTGGTACCTCATTAATAGCTTAATAGTACACACTATGTACCTCATCAATAGTTTGTAGTACCTCAACAATATGACAGGACGTGTGATGTTGAGGTTGTGCGAGCGAGCGAGCAAGCAAAGAGGTAGTTTAGTAAATGAACTGAGATTGAATAAAAGCAACAACAATAACAACAACATCAACAACAACCTTTGAACTATTAACAATAACAACTACAACATCAACAGCATTCAATCATGAAACTATTGGATGTTTGCTAACCTGTTTTGAAGTATCACTGGTGATTAAAGTCCAAAGTTCATTCTTGAGGTCAAACCTCCAGAAGTCGGCGAGGTCGCAGAGTCCGTCCCATCCACCGAAGAGGTAGATGGTCTGGTTGATGGAGTCCACGCACACCTGGTGACCTCCCCTGCTCGGTGGCCAACTGGACTCTTGATGAATGATTAATGAGCAGCAAATTGAATTGATTGGTCGGTAAAATTAGGATCAGAAGGTGTTTACATGCAAGCAATTTAGAAAAACTTCATGAGATAAAAAAGTCTAAAAATGTTTTTTATATTTTTGATGATGACAACAAGATACTCACCATTGACTCTGGGCTGGATCTCTCTCCACCTGGAAAAACAAGGCTGAGTTGCAATGTAGTTGTCACCAAGTCCATCTGAAGGTTTAAATACCATTATATGACAGTTTGAGTAACGATCAATATTTAATCTTAATTAATTATACTAATTATTTTCAAATCTGACGTGTGTTGACGGCAATCAATCAATCGATCAATCAATCAATTGGTCAATCAATCAATTAAACAACTCACTATCAAATGCTTCCTCCAAAAGAGATTCGACCCTCTTGTAGTCTCCTCGTCTCAGCTGTCGACAGAAATAAAAATTCAATAGAAAGTTTATTTTAAAATTATTTGATGCTTTTTATCTAAATTATGAATAAAATTATTATGGTCAAAAGGGATTCATTACAGATGCAATGTATTAAATAATTAATTATATTAATTAATAATTAATTATAAAATATTAAAAACCATTTAAAAGATCACAAATATCTTTCTTTCTTATTTCAAGCATCCATTTTAAAAAAATAAAAAACTAATAAAAAACTTTTGCATCCAAACCGACCAGGCTGTGGTAAAGTTCAGTGGCCACGGGGTGTTCCATGGTGGTCCCGAGTGACCTCGACACGACCTCGAAAGCCTCCGCGTGACCCGAATCTCGCAGGAACTTCAGGCACAGTCGGGAAGCCATCTCTCGTCGATACTGCAATAGAAGAATTACAAACATCATCATCATCATCATCATCATCATCATAATATCACCATGACAACGATTGATTCAAAGGTCATCCATGTATTGATGATATGGCATCTTTTATCTTTTCAATCATTCATATTATCCTGAGCTGCTGATCATTAACTATTACAGAAAATACTTTTAAAAATAATAATAATAATAAATAAATAAATACTAGAAATAATCAACATAATTAATTATTCAGTGACTATGCAGTAATTATTCGGCAGCCATGCAGGAGACAAAAGGAGACAAAACAAGACAAGACAAATCTCCTTGACCTGTCGATAGGAATTCAATCCCTCGGTGACGAGTTTTTCATCATCAATTCCGTGCAGGACGACACTCATCAGCACGTCGAACTTTGTGCACGACTCCCAATACTGTAAAGGACCTGATGCATAACAACAACGATAATAGTAATGATAATAATAATAATAATTTTAATAACAACATCACAATAATAATAATAATAATCACAATAGTAATATCAATAATAATAATAATAATAATAATTTTAATAACATTAATAAGATCTAATGCATAAAGGACCTGATGCATAACAACAACAATAATAATAATAATAATAATAATAATAATAATAAGGTCTAATAGGGTTGTTATTCTCTGTTCTGATATCATTTCATCCACTAGCTTAAAATTCTACACGCTAGATTCTTTTATGGCTCAGAATTATCGTGAAGAGAGAAAATTCGACTTTTAAATAGAATTAAACAAGAAAATGTCCTTAAACAAAAAATAAATGTGACAAAAATAAAAAAAAAATACTTTCCGCAAATTATTAAAAAACTTACAAATCTTAACATAAAGACTCGGTACCATGACTCCACAGATTTTGTTTCTTAAAGTGAATTCTTCAGTTTCAAATTCATTTTTCAAATTCCTGAAAATCAAAATTAATTCCAAAAAGTTAATAAATAATTGTTACTAAATCATGAAATAAAACTCTCGGTTTAACTAAGTAATTAATTACTATAAACAAAAAAAATTAAATGATCAGAAAATTACATGATTTTTTTTCTGTAGATTCTGACAATTTATTACATTTTATAGGAAAAAAGATAACCCTTCAAGAAGCATCTCACAGCCATCTTCACTCAGACCAGCAAAGAGCTGAAAACTCCTGACGTTGCAGTTGGCCTCACCAACATGTTGAATGAAGGCAATCTTCTGAAGAATTGCAGGTTTTGGCAGCCTCAGGAGAACATACTGAAAGAAGCCATCAAAAATTGGAAATGAAACATTTAATAAAAAGACAAAGTAAGACAAAAAAATGTACTCACATCTGTAACTTTTTGAAATGAAGTAGGAGGTTTAATGAGAGAATAACTAACAGAACTCCCTGATCTAGGAGTACAAATAAAAGTTTGGAAAATGCATTTATGTAAAACGGAAAGATAAATCTCTAACAGATACGTGAAGCTTAAACCATTTTGCTTTAGAGACTTTTCAACAGTGAATTTAATCTCTTTGCACATGCTCCTTGACATCCTTTTCGTTATCGTTTTCCAACCAAATGTGATTAATTTTACGGGAAAGTTATTGCAGCCGGACAGTAATTCCAACTTATTTATTTGATAAATTTAATAAAAGCAAAGATGTCAAATCCATCCGCTGCCCAAAGTTAAAATCCAGCATCCACCATCTCGGAGGACAGAAAGCATGAACGCTGCCTAAAAATGTAATTTCGAACATATAGACATCTATCAATTTTTTTAAATTAAATTTAATTACAGCTACGACTAAAATAACTTTTTATTGTTGTTAAAATAATAACTTGTTATGACACAATTTAAACGTAAAAGCGTTTAATCTATAATCTTTGCTCCAGCCAAATCAAAACACTAACATTAGCAATCGGTGAGGTCGCTGGTTCAGCAGTCTTTAAAAAGGAGATATTTAATCATGGATTACAGTCCGTCTGCCCCCAATGCTTGGTCAGATCATTTTGGCCATTTGCGCAAAATTCTCGGAAGGTCTGGACCTTTCTCTCCCTCTGAATTCCAGCCGGGGCCTGAGGTATGTGATTGGCCAACGTTGTAAGGCTAGGCTCAAAGTGATGCTAATGCTGATTTTTCCAAAAATATTTAATTGTGTGGTAAAATTATGAAATTAATTTATGTGGTGGGTTGCTGTAAATATAAGAAAGTATTAGTTGCTAATATTTTCATTTTTCAAACAGAATTTAGAGTTTCTTCAATATACCTGCAGGGTTTTGGTGATAGGAGCAGGTGGATTGGGTTGTGAAATGCTGAAGGATCTGGTGAGACATGTGATTCTCTTAATATTTGGGGAATAAAACACAATATGTAAAAAAACTAACTAAAATTGAAACAATAAACAAATAATTACTAAATGAGTCTGAAAGTTATTCATTCTTTTATGATTTTGTATTTTTGAATAATTTCAATCCTTGGGACGTTATGGTTACAATAACTTTTTATCTGCCGCATTTTTTATCACAAATACTATTCTGTGCAGGCTCTCATCGGGTTCCGAAACATTGAAGTCATAGACATGGACACCATCGACTTGTCCAATTTGAACAGGCAGTTCTTATTTAGGTATGGCTGAGTATAATTTTCCTGCAACGTCTTCATTCACTTTCACATTCATGCTTTTTAGCAAAGAGCAAGTGAATTTTAATTATGATTTCTTGCTATTTAATAAGAAAATTGGTTGCAAGCAATCAGTAAACCAAAAATCACATTTTGGTTCTATTATCCCCTAAAATCTATTTTAACATTTGTTTATTAATGCCAAGTTGTTGTTGTTGTTGTTGACATTTCACTCGAGATATTGTTTTCCATGACAGGCATTCAGACATTGGCAAACCAAAAGCAGAAGTGGCTGCAACTGCCATAAATTCCCGAGTTCCGGGATGCAACGTCGTCGCGTACGTGACTTTACTCTACATCTTTTATATTTGACTAAATAAAATTAATGTAATAAAAACTATAATAATTATTATAATATTAAAATAATAATAATAAAAACTGCTTTGATTATTTTAATACTAATAAAATAATAATAATAATAAGAACTATATTAATTATTATATTATTTATAATTTTAATCGTTTTATTAATAATTAATAACCATGACAACTTCAGACATTATGCCAAGATCCAGGATTTTGATGAGGATTTTTATAGAAGTAAATAATTGTTTTCTTCCTTTTTATTTACAATTTAATATTATTATTGTTATTATTATTAACAAAAATTGCTTCAACAATTTTAAATGCCAATGATTTGTAGTCAATTAACATAATTTGTTTATAAATATGTTTTATTGAAATCCTTCCTCTTTTACTTTTAAAGACTTCCACATTGTCGTCTGCGGTTTGGACTCCATTGTTGCCAGGAGATGGATCAATGGTCTCCTGGTGAGTTATTATTATTACTATTATTTATTTAATTAATGCTATTGTTATTATTATTATTATTAATGCTATTGTTATTATTAATTTGAACTATCTTCCACTATCAATTTATTAATGTTTTATTTGTTAAGACATCCTAAACCAATTAATCAACCACCTCACAGGTGAGCCTGTTGACCTACGACGAAGATGGATCCGTCGACCAGAGTTCCATCATCCCACTCGTGGACGGGGGGACTGAGGGCTTCAAGGGCAATGCCAGGGTCATCCTCCCCGGTCTCACGGCCTGCGTCGAGTGCACCCTGGATTTCTACCCACCTCAGGTTAGCGTTGACGATTTGTTAATATTTTATTTAATGGAGTAATAATATGTTAATTACTTGAAATTGCAACAATTGTTGAATGAAATAATTGTTATTATTAACAAAACCAGTATGTTTTGCTTTCTGAGACTTTTTGGCTTATTTTTACACTAGCACCTGTTAAACAAAGCTTGAAATTCCAACATAATACTTCTTGCCCATAACCTAGCCACCTGCTAATTAGCATAATTTATGTTTTACAGATAAACTTTCCCCTGTGCACCATCGCCCACACTCCCCGTCTCCCGGAGCACTGCATCGAGTACGTCCGAATCCTCCTCTGGGCGAAAGAAGGTCCATTCGGAGGTTAGCTTTCATTTCCAACCCTAACTGTACTAACAACGATCTTTTCAATACCAAGGCCTTTGTCATTAGCAATCAATTAGTTATCCGATTCAATGCACTGCAAATGTGCAGCTTACGTTGATTTTGATGACAACATTATTCGTTAGTTAATGTCTGTTAATAACATAAGCACAAATCATATTAGTTATGTAATAGTGTTACAAATGTTTGGCAACAAGTTATGTCAACAACTCATTAAGGAATCAATAACCATTCATAAATTAACAACTTTATTATTTGGAACTAACACGCAATGCATCTTATTTTTTTCTTTAGAAAACGTTCCGATAGACGGAGACGATCCGGAGCACATAACGTGGATCATGCAGAAGTCGCAGGAAAGAGCAGACGAGTTTCACATCTCTGGCATCACGTACAGACTGACTCAAGGTAACAGACGTCTTTTTTTAGGGTAGCAAACACCTGCAATCGATATCATCATCATCACCGCATATTGATTTATTTCACGAATTAATCATCCGACATATGATCAATTTGGTTGTGAAGACCAAAACGTTTCCATGGAAACACTTTCTGTGGTTTCCATGATGTTCTAATCTGTAACAAATCAAGTAACACCAACTGATAATGATCAATTAATCCTAATAATAATAATAATAATAATAATAATAATACTGCTTACCCAAATCCTAGCCATCTGCTAATTAGCATAATTTATGAAGAAGGAAAAATGATAATAATAATAATAATAATATGTTATTTATGTAGTGTCGTGCTTTATATGTATGTATTACCACTGACAATAATGACCTTTTGTCCACCAACATGGTTGTAGTTTGTTTCAATCACTTAACAAATAATTAACTAATTATTAATTAAATAATAGTCAGCTGATAAAAAGATAATCACCACGTCACCTTCTTTTTCAGGTGTTGTCAAGAACATAATTCCTGCAGTGGCTTCGACAAATGCTGTAATCGCAGGTCGGTTTTGGTTTCAGAACTTTTTTTTTTAGAACGTTTTTTGCTGCTTAAAGAATATTATTTCGAATATTAAGTTTATTATTTCTGCTTTGTTGGAGTGAATCACAAACGATTTTTGAATAATTTAAATTAAATTTAATTTAATTTGATTTAATTTTTTCTCAGCCATTTGTGCCACGGAAGTGTTCAAGATCGCTGTGAGGTGAGGCCACATGTTACTTGCACTTAGATTGGAAATTGGAAATTATAGATGACTTGTGACTGTCATCTTCATTATCATCATCATCATCACTATGTTTCCCTTATGTCTCCATGCTGTTATTAATTAATTATTTATTTATTTATTTATTTACTGGATTCGTTGATTTAAAAACTCCATTTTTCCTCCTCAGTTGCTTCTCACCCCTCAACAATTTCATGAACTTCAACGACACGGAGGGCATTTACACTCACTCGTTCGAGGCAGAGAAAAAGGTAGCTTTGAATTAATATTACCGGAATAACGTAATTTAATTATGGATATATTATGCTAATTGGCTGCCAGATGTGATGAATAGTAACATTGAACATCTGTTGGTTGACTCATCTGCAGCAAATTATTACTCATTATCATAGTCATCAGTCAACTTAGTAATTAGCATATTCAAAGTAGTTGTCTTTTTGGATATGCAAAGTCATCCTTCAACGTGTTAATTTATTCGCTTTCATAATCAACAGGAAAATTGCATGGTTTGCTGCCAGATTCCTCAGCCGCTGAGCTTCAATCAGTCTGATACACTCCAGAAGATTATTGACTTTCTTCAAGAAAACAAGCTTTAGTCTGTGTTTGAAATCCTCTGAATTATTTTCAAGATTATTTTTTCACTTTGTAAACTTATTACGAGCTGTAATTAATTAATTAATTGTTAAACCATTCCAGTCAACTGAAGTCCCCGGGCGTCATAACGCAGGTCGACGGAAAGAACAGGACCCTGTACGTGTCGACTGTCAAGTCATTGGAGGAAGCCACAAAGCCGAACCTCAAGAAGAGTCTGGCAGGTGAGATTCGGCAGGATTTGAGCAAGCGTTTCAGTTTCTGCACGAATGATTTGAAGACTTTTTACCACAACTTTGTGTCGTTGTTGCTCAAGCATTGGGATGTTGCAAATGTAATTAGAACTAAAACTTCAAATTATAGGACTCTAGATGGACATAAATTGATGATTCCATCAAATCCTTTGTTTTGTTTTTTTTATTTACAGAATTGGAACTCCAGGATGGACAGCTCATTTACGTTGCAGATCCAACTTCGCCTAACAATTTGACATTCAGGCTTGTTATGACATCGTGAGAAATTGTTTCCAGTTGATGCACTAGGACATTTGTTGAGAGATTTTTCTTACTAAAATTAGGAAATATTCTGCTTTCTAATCAAAAAATCATTTGAAATGTTATAAAGTGTTTGAAATAAATGTTGTCGTTAGTCAGTTTGTTGATAACTTGTTGATACTGAGCCTTGCTTGGGGTTTGGGGCGTTTTTGGTTTTTCCTCTCCGCTTTGTGCTCATGATTTATGTCTGCACAAGTTGTTTTTATGTCAAGTGTAAATGTAAAAAAATATATTTTCAAAAAAAAACGTTATCGATTTTAAAATTTAAAATATAAATATCTATCTATGGTTTTTGACAAGGCGATATAAAGAATGTAAACAAAGAAATTTTAGCTATTTACGGAAATCTAGTAATTGGATTAGTCGTGGTTACTATGGCCAACTCACAAGCAAATAAGACTTTGCCTTTAAGCAACGAAGCACTTCTGAAATCTTTTCAAAAACGTCTAAAAGATGACGTTCGCTCGTTATACGACAACTTGACCGAGATTTCAAAATTCGGCATCTCAAAGCCAGACGAAGAGTCTACGCTGACGAAAGTTGCCCAAGCAGAACAGAATCGATACGAGATCGAAGTCAGAGCTGCCAACATGAGTCGTGCCTCAGAATCCTTGATGAAGCTCATCTCTGAAGTGAAACAATACGTTATTCTGAACGATTTCTCACAAATCAACGACTCAATCAAGGTTCAAGTCGATTATAGCACAAAGATGATCAACAAAATCGATACTCACATTATGCAGATTAGGGATGAGATGGCCAATGAACTGAATGAACTCGAAGAAGAATATTACACTTCGAGGTTCAAATGATGTGGTTATTCATGATGGATTTTTAAGTAAACATTTGAAGATAAATCCTTAAAGCCACTTAAAGGTGGTGTAAGTTGGACAAAATTTTGTTGACAGAAAGAGGGATCTGAAATTTAAGTTGAATTGGATTTTGAATTGATTGACCTATTACCTCCATTGTTATTGTTCTTGTATATTAGCTCCAATAAAGCTCCCAAAGACATTTTTTTTAAATGTATTCTAATCTCATTGACATTTGGCTTCATTTTGTGCCTGGAGAGTGTAGATGTTCTGACCACTTGAGTGATGACTTTTTTCGGAAAAATAACTTATAGACATATTTACCATTTGAAATTTTGAGAATAGTCAATGGAAAATCATAGTTTAATTTAAACTGCCCAGTAAAATAATTTCGCGATGTTCGCGAGGCGGCTTTTGCATTATTGGGGTTGTCTTGGTTTTATTCGGTAGGTTTTTTACGATCGGAATTGCGAATCGGTTATAGTCATAAAATGGAGATTTCGAATAGGATTGTGTTTGGTAGGGCAAAAAATAAATTAGATGAGGTCAAATTAGTCCATATAAGCGTCACAAAAGTAATGAATGTGGGAAAATCTTGCAAGAAATTTAAAGGGAAAAGTCTAAAAATTCATTGTTCCAATATTTAAAACAGTTTTCTTTAAGTTTAAATTAGCTATTATTCATTCAGTGTCTGGTCTGGGCTAAAAAAAATCTACTTTTGTCGCTTTGTTTACATTCAAAAGAACCTGCGGCAATTTTCATCCGTTGTGGTGCTTGCGTTTTTATTAAAAATTCTATGTGTTTCGCCTGACTAAGGGTTGAAGTAGACAGTTTGGAGAAACTTCAACTAGTCCGTGTGAGATCTTTGAAATAAAAATCCACATTGAAACGATATTTACAACCGAAGGTTAGTTGTTTGCCATATAACTTTGAAAGTAGCCTAAATTTGGTATTAAATACCAGCCAGGTTAGGTTACTTTGATTGAAAATATTACGAATGACCGATTCTTACAACTCGAAGATATTCTTAGCAATGGCATATGTTTTGCATTTTGTTATTTTAGTTAATGAGGTTGCTTACTTTTAAAATTGAATTTTTAGGATTACATTGAAAACCATCAAGATGGATAACATCGTTCTAGCTATATTGGTTATCATGTCAGCCCTGATCTTTCAATATTTATGGCAATATTACAAATCTTACGAAGATCTTGTCATAGACTTGGATCAAGAGGATTACTCAAGCCTGAACGAACCCCAGGATATTTTCTTATAATGTCCATTTTACTATTGAATTTTAAGATTATTTTTTTAATCGTTTGCCATTTATTTTGTATTTTGAAGAAGTTTACAGTTAATGATGTTTTAAATGTCACTTGATGCATAAGTAGAACCTTTGTTCACATCCAATAAATTCATTTGTACTTCAAGAAGGAGATCAGCATTCTAACAAGTCCTAAAGATTTTGTGTTTTCATGTTTTTTGGTTTCCGAGTTGCTGAGAGTTTAGTAACAATGGCAAGATAAGTTAGGTTACTAAGTTTCCACGTATTTGTATTTTTTGCTCTCAGAAATGCCAAAAATATTTTTATAAATAGATATTGGTATATTTAGTTTTTTTTTTTAAACCTTTTACCCATTTTGTGATGCAGGAGGTATTATCTGGCATTTTCTTTCAGTTTATTTTGTGATTTTTGGTAGATAAATGAAAGCAAATTAGATTATGTCTGTTATGATATGTTCCATTTTTTCCTTCTTAAGAAAACGAAAGCTATGAACATAATAATGTTTCTGAAAAAACGTTTTTATCTCAACGTCAACATTTTGTTTTTACGAAGAGATGGGGGTGGATTTCAGATGTTTGTAGCAAAACAAGCAACAGATGTTATAGGGTTTCACGATCACGTATTGATTGAATGGCCTACGTCTGCCATTTTCCTTCTGCAATTAATACATGTTATATCATGGCGTATCGCGCTATCAATATTGTTACCAAAAGGTGAATTAATGCATGCAACAAGAGATTGACCTGGTAATTTATCAATCCAATTTCACTTAATTTGACGGCGCATTGAAAGATAAACTGAAGGATTTTAAGAAATATGAACAAAAATGGCTAGTGCTCGTAGCTGTTTATTTTTGTGAGTCGATTTCTTTGCGCACTTAACCTGGCCGATGACTATCGATCTGAACGACAACTGTTGGCCGATTGCTTCAAGGTTATTTGCATTTTTATTGACTTCTATTTTATTTTATCGACATTTTTTTTAAAGAAGCACAGAAAGCAGGTACGGTCTTGGAACAGATACGACATCTTTGTTTAATAGTAAGTCTGCTTCGAATCAGAAATCAGAAATGGCGACGCTGGCTGCAGTTCCGAAAGTGCGTTTAATACTGAGAGAAATTGAGTCATGGAAATTTTAGCCGATATTCAGGTTAATGAACGAAAAAAAAAACTATTACGTTCCTCCTTTCTGTTCTTTGACATGGCTGATGTAATTCCTTAGGTTTTGGCCAAGTTTGTCGATGACATTGACGTGTCGAGTTTTGGCGATCTTGTCGCACTTGAAGTCGGCGTTTATCAGGCCATTTCTCCGGTGACAAAGTCTCTCGAAATTCGACTGCACCGACCTCTTTCCGGACACTGCCTGATGGTCGTCGCCCGACCATTTCCCATCTTCGTCGGATGATCTCAGCTGGAGAGGGATGCATTCTTCCATCTGAGAAGCGTTCGTTCCTATCGGCAGGCTGTTGCTGTTCTTGCTGGTCAGTGGAAAGGATTTTTCCTGTCTTTCCAGCATTCGTTTCGGCTGACGGCTGCAAATGGAACATGCAACTAAGGATGAAAAAAAAAGGATGATTTGGATGTCGAAATAGATTGGTTCCGTTCCACGAAAATCAACAAAGCTCCCAACTCATTGCGATTAAAAAAGTGATTATTTTATTAAACACGATATGATTGGAGGATTCTTCTAGTCGTAACTTACCAGACGTGTCTGTACTGCACTTTCTGTCTGGAAAAAACCGACGGGGAAGAATCTTGGATGGGACTTGGAGAACCAGAGGAAGCGTCGACGCAGATGGCATCGCAAAGATTCTTGTCTTCGTACTTCGACAGAGGAATGCTCATTGGTCTAGGAGCAGTGATTTTGTCACCGATTGTTCTCATCAGCACTCTGTCGACTATGGATATGTCGACTGTAACTTCTGTGGGGGCCTTGGCCTCTCCCGGTTGCGGTCTTTGGTCGTCAGGTCTTTTGGCCACGTCTGCCAAATAAGGGCAACTGCTGGATCGTCTGACGATTGCCGTATTTTCGACGATGGAATTAGAGTCGTCTGGAACGCAGGAGTTGGATTCGCTGTTTCTGTCGTGACTGCAGCTGCTTACGAGGTCGCTGAAGAAGTTGAGGTAGCCGTAGTCGGTGAGCGACTTGCCGATCGCCTCTTTGATGCGGCCTTGGTGTCTGTTCTCGAGAGCGGACAGTTTCTTAATACTGATTTCGTAGAGGATCTTGTACAAGTTGTTCCACTGATCTGTTTGTCCAGATTCGAGTCGTGAGGAAGGAATGCCTACTGGATAATCGTCGTTAGTCTCTGAAATTGCATCAGTAATCTCAAGCTTGTCTGTGACCTCAGGAGGCGATTCTTTAGTCACAGAGAGAGAATTTGTTTGAAGCGTCTGAGAAGAAATCTTGTTCGTCTCGACTTCAAGACGAAGTTCTTCCATTTGTGACTCCAGATTTGTCTTCTCCGCCAACCAGGAAGACTTACTCAATGTAATCTCTTCCTCGAGATCTGCTTTTTCTTTGGCGCATCGTCCGAGCGCCATGATGGCCTTGTCTCTCAGCGAGTTCAGCCTCTCCTCGTGTCGGATGCGCATCTTGTCGACGAAGTCTTTGTATTCCTTCTCCCTGATTTTCATCTGTTCAGAGAGCTGTTTGTTTAGTTTCTTCTCGCTCATGAGCTTCTGGTGCATCTGAAAGATGACGTACCTCAGTTTCCCCAGTTCGTCCCTCATCTCTTCTTCGCAGGTCAGCGGTCTTTCCGGAGTCGGGAAAGGGTCGAGCGTCAGGGGGCTGTCGGCCCGCCCTGACAGCCTCCTTTTCCCAAAGTCCCTGACAGAAATTCCTCTCCAGGATTGTCGTGGAACTGAGCATTCGAAAGCATTTGCGAAAAGTTTCGACGTCCGCGAGTGATTGACGAGCAGTACGTCGTCCGTCGACGTGCTCGACTTTCTCCTGTCAATTCCATCCATCGTCTCTTCGCGTCGGACGTTGAGATTGCAATCGGACTTTGCCAGCTGCCGGCTCTGAACTCTCAGCTGCTCGGATGACCTCCACTGATCATTCGACGACCCCGTTGTCGTGACCTCTCGACCCGCCTCTTCCGAGGTCAGCTGATCGGCATCCGTGTCCGTTCTAACTACGAGGGGATTCAATAAATGCTGGACGTTCATCCTGGAAAGGAGAAACGAAAGATTTCCTTGGAATAACATACACATGTATAAATCTTTATTGCTGTACTTCCAATAAAACTCTAACTAATTGATCAATAAATGAATCAATCAATTAAAAATAAATATGTTTGTCTTAATATATCATCCATAAAGTGCTGCTGCTTCCTCTAGAAATGTTGTAGAAAATGAATTGCAGAATCGATTTGTTTGGACAGCGCTTCATCATCATCGGCATCATCAACGTCATCGTCGTCGTCATCGTCATCATCAACGTCGTCGTCGTTATCTTCATAGCAATCATTATTGCTACGGTATTTAAATCAAACGAACAGAGTGTATTCTCGTTACTCGAGCATGGCAGTTACGTCGTCAGTTTGATTCCAATAAATAAATAAATTAATAAATAATATATAATAATATTATATCTATGTATAGTAATTATTGTAAATAATATTTGTATTATTGTAATTATTACGACAATATTACGACACAAATTATCCCACGTGGTCTGTTTACGTTAAAAAAAGCCCCATCTTCGCACACTCTTCTGCAGATTGACTAGCGTGAGAAACCACAGTCGACGACGCTGGCGACGACGATGATGCTGATGATGACGACGAAGATGACAATAATGACGCTGACGACGAAGATGATGACGACGATGACGACGATGATGATGACGATAACGATGGTGATAAAAAGGCGCTCAATCGCCCAATATTGGGTTCGATTGGGTGGCGATAATGGAGTACCGATAGATTCGTGGCATTTGTAAACACGTGGAAAGGACAAACGATGCATTTGGTGAGCCAATAACGAGCCACGATCACAATATCGGTTGATTGATGTTGGGGATTCGTACCAACCAGTCGGGTAATCTCTTCAATCATCATTATCATCATCTTCGTTAATGTCCAGCCGAGTCATCGTCACCACCATCTACTTCGTCACGATCATCATCATCATCATCATCACCTACGTCATCATCGCAAATCATTATCAACGTCATTAAGAAGACCCCCAAAGCAGACGAATTTCGTTCATAATTCGATAAAACCGCCAACACAATGCGCCCTCTGGCGTCGGAAGGAAATTGAATTTTTATTTTTATTGGAAAACCACAAATAAATCCGGTTGAATCCTGGCAGAATTTTCCAACCCAATCCAGTGCAATACGCCAGGCGGTGAGTGCCTTATTGTCAACAAGTACTCAATGACCCTGAATCTCCTTTATCACGATAATAATAAATATAATAATGATAATAATAATAATAATGGTTATAATAATAATAATAAGAATGGTAATAATAATAGTAATAATGACATCAATGACCATGATCATCACCATCATCGTTGTCATCGTCATCATTGTCATCATCGTCGTCGTCATCATCGTCATGAACTTCGTTAGGTCTGGTCTTTGTCAGATCATTAGTGGGCCAAAGTTTGGTATTCCAGTCATACGGGATGAAACGGATCGAGAAGCAGTTCCCGGAAACATCATCATCATCATCATCATCATCATCATCATTTATGATGAACATCGTCATCGTCGTATTCATCCTCATCATCACCGTCGTCGTCATCGTCATCGTGAAAGTAATCAGACTGACTTTGAGAGAATTAATAATTATAATAATAATATTAATATTAATAATAATAATAATATTATTGTTATTATTATTATTATTGTTATTCTTTCATTCATTCAATTGAGATTGAATTGCAAAACGTCGTGACGATGCAGGAGATCCAGTGAAACATGAAACTCTCACGACAACAAATAAATAATATTAAGTAATAATATTAATAATAATAAACTAATAATATTAATATTAATATTAATAATAATAAAAAATAATAAACTACTTCCACGAATAATGTTAAAAGCGTTTAATAAATTATAATAAATTCCAAAAATAAAAATTACGGAAATTCCACAAACAAAGTTCATTTCAAATAAAAGAATGTTGTTGTTCATTTGAAAGATTACGTGAGAACTTGTGAGTGATTGTGATCATTAATAACATCGTCATCATCATCAACACCGCCATCATCATCATCACCATCATCCTCATCATCCTCATCATTATCATCATCACTACCATCATCACTATCATCATCATCGTTGTTGAGATTAATATAATCGCATCATCAACCTCACAGTCATCATCATCGTCGTCGTCATCGTCATTTTATCCAGTCCTAAATAAAGTTTAAAAACAAATACAAATAAAACCTGATACCCGATTCCAAAAGGATTTCAAGCATTTCAAATATCGAACCAACGATGAACTATGTAGATAATATTTATTATTATTATTATTATTATTATTATTATTATTATTATTATTATTATTATTATTATTATTATTATATATTATTATTATTATTATTATTATTATTATTATTTGCTTAATTATGTTAAATTATATAACGATATTATAAATTCGTCGGCCATTGATTTCGGAAAGACATTACATTAAAATTAGATTATTATTATTATTATTATTTGAAAATTAGTTTCCTCTTTATTAATAATGCAAATGAGATTGAATTTTAATGAGAGGCTCATTAATGTGTTGAATATTAATTAGGACGATTACGTATGCTGGTCAATCACGTATTACGTTGCTGTTAAACGTTTGTTAGGAAATCATTTTAAAATAATTTATAAATAAATATATTTAATTTTAAATAAATTCAATTATCGCTCGGTTAATTTATTTATTTATTCCTTTATTCCGTAATATTATATATATTGAATATAATTATTGCAACCATCATTTAATAATAATAATAATAATAATAATAATAATAATAATAATAATAATAATAATAATAATAATAATAATAATAATAATAATAATAATAATAATAGTAATAATAATATACAGCAATATTGATTACAATTATAATTCACAATATCATAATTAGGAATAATAAAAATTATTATGTAAATAAATATTTAAAATAAAATTTGTTTAAAATCTCTCTGGGCAATAAAAATCCTGTCAGATACGACGCCGGACGTCGTGATGGATCGAAACAAGGAGAGGATTAACTGGATCACGTGCTCGATGGAATTTCAAATTTAAAGATTTATCACGAATATTGGAAAATATTAAGGATATTATTATTTATTTTATTTATTGTTTATTGTTATATTTGTAATAAATTATTGATCATAATTTAATGATACGATCGGTGACCATCTCTATCATCATCATCATCATCATCTACGTCATCTTCGTCGTCATCATCATCACCTTCGTCATCTTCGTCATCACCATCATTTCAATGAAATGACATTTAAAATTTATTTTCAAGGAGTCTTCATACGTAATTTATTTATACCAGCACCAACAGTAGCAACAACAACAACAACAACAACGACGACGACGAAAACAACAACAACAACAACAACAACAACAACAGTAGCAACAACATCAACAACAACCTCATCAAGTCAAATCAAAGAACGCTTTCTTTGGTCCACTCGAACATAAAACTTGTGACGTTGAAATCATTGACTTCAGTAAATTACTTTTGCATTCCATTGTAATTGACGTTTGCTGAAACTTATGTAAATAATAATAATAATAATAATAATAATAATAATAATAATAATAATAATAATAATAATAATAATAATAATAATAATAATAATAATAATAATAATAATAATAATAATAATAAAATTATTATTTTTGATAAAAATATTTATATGAAAATAAATGAGCATGAATCCATCACGCATTGTGTGTCATAATGTTGATGATGATTGTGGTGATTATAAATCATTAAGAGGCGATTGTGGTGACTACAACGATGATGATGGTGATGATGATGATGATGATGACGCGCTCGGTGATGATTATGATGATAATGATAAGGCAATGATTATTCATAAGGCTGCTTATACATTATCACTTGGAGGGATGTTAGAAGCATTGTATGTTTGTGAAGAAATGTTTCGATTTGGAAAACATTGAGATGGTTTGCATCGTCGTCATCATTATCATCACCATCCTCGTCACAGTCGTCGTCATCGTCATCATCCTCGTCATCGTCCTCCTCATTGTCGTCGTCATCGTCATCAATTTGTATCAGCAACAAACGAAAACATTGATTGTTGCCTTTCTAAACAAGTTCTGAATAAAACATAAACCATTGATCTGCCCAGCTAAAAATTGTGTACGTCTCTCTGTACGTGTATTTGTGCGTTTCTGTGTCTTTGTATGGCAATTCTGTGTATATGAGTCTTTTCAGGTATTTGTGAGTATCTGTGGGTACCAATACCAGCTTGCAAGGTATTGCTAGGTAATTGTGAGTAATTGTCCGTACGTTTGCTTAATACGGATGGTAATTTTAAAACTATTACGAAATTATGATTATTTATGACAAATTATTGAAATTCTTGGAAATCGCAAAATAAAAATTCATGAAAAAATGTTTGTTTACATCTTAAGGGCTCGGTAAGGTATCAGGACCGAGATGACCATGATTATGATTATTGGCATTAATGGAAAATTAACCCAAAATTATCAATAATTATCATAATAATTCTAACCTTTGACTTTTTTCGAATCCTTTCTTTATAATAATTTTATATTTATATCAAAAATAACATTAATATTCATAATAATAATCATAATAATATCAATAACGAAAGTAACTCCTTTGAAATAAATAAATAAAAAATAAATAAATAATTATTTAATTAAAACGAATATTATGCAAAATAATTTCGGAAGAACGTTTTTTTTTATTATTATTTAAGAAATTATTTAAAATTATTTCCATCCCCGACGTACAACGACGAGGCCATGTTGTTGTTGTTGTTGTTGTTGTTGTCGAAGGATATATCAGGCACGATGTGTGTGCGTTGCGTTCACTGTGGCTCTCATGATGATGATGACGACGACGACGATGACTACTGTGATGATTATTCTATGAACAATACAATTATTATTATTATTATTATTATTATTATTATTATTATTATGGGCGTTATTATAATACAATAAATTTATATTTACGCAAATAATATTTTTAAGGTAAGGTAGTGTATAATATAATATAATATAATATAATATAATATAATATAATATAATATAATATAATATAATATAATATAATATAATATAATATAATATAATATAATATAATATAATATAATATAATATAATATAATATAATATAATATAATATAATATAATATAATATAATATAATATAATATAATATAATAATTGTTAGACAATATTTTTTAAAATTTATTATTAGCCGAGTTTCGGCAAGAAATCACTTAGGAAAAGGTACTTGTTGCGTTCTTAAAGGCGGGAAAAAATTCGGCGTCTGCTCAACAATTTGTTTGAATGAAGAGAAAATATGAATGTGTGGGAGTGAAATTGTATGCAGTTTGTTGGGAGTGAAATTGTATGTGGTGAGTTATGGGGGAGTGAGTTGTGAGGAGTGAAGGGGTATTTGTAGGAGTGAGGATGTATCATTGACAGGAGTGAGGATGTATCATTGACAGGAGTGAGGATGTATCATTGACAGGAGTGAGGATGTATCATCGGTAGTAGTGAAGAGATACCATTCGGAATAGTAAAGATATTTAATTTGCTAGAGTGAGGTACGTTGAAGTTAGGATTGCGAGAATATTGTGAACAAAACAATGTACGACAAACATTCGTATTTACAAACAAACAAACACGTACTGTTTCGGGAGTGACGTTGTATAAACCGTTAGAGATTGTATTGCACTCACGAGTGCCGTCCATAGTTCTAGGAGTGAAGTGTTGCAATAACAGTAGGAGTGAAATTAAAAATATTTAAAAACTCCTGCTCCAAAATGTCAGTAGGACTGATTGCATTTCCATGCATTACATAAACAATCCTTTGAAATCCTTTTGAATACTTTTGGCAACAAATTAAACAGATTAAATTTAAAAAATGTTTATAATAAAATAAATTCTATTTAAGAAAAAATTTTTTTAAATGTTTTTAACTTATTATTTAATTAATCTGAATTTTTTATATAATTCAGATTATATTGGCTTTTAAATTTAATTTTAAATTGAATTGATATTTATTTATTATATTTTATTTGTGTTTATTAATATTTATGTGTTTATTTATGTTTTTTGAAATTTAAAATCAAACGATTTCTTTCGATTTTTATTTTTAAATCACAAAAACAATTCCATGGAAAGTATTTTTCAATCGGAATTACAAATCGTTTGTTTCCTTATCGGAACTTTTTAAGAATTTATCGTTGATTTTAAATTATTTTCTGTCCGAAATTCAGAAAAATCCATAATTCTGAGTGGAGATCACGCAGGGACGGACGGACGGACGGACATCAAGTTATTTACAAAAGAATTAACAAAAATAATGTTAGTAATAACATTAATAATAACAATAATAATATAATTAATATATAAATATTGAATTTTTAAGAAATTAATTATTTAAATAAATCAAAATTATCATTAAATTTGATTATTAAGAAATAAATTATATAAATAAATAAAAGTCATAAATTCAATTATTAAGAATTAATATAAATATATATAAGAATGAATAAATAATTTAAATAAATAAAAATTCCATTTGCACGACACTCTCCTCGTGTACTCTGATGTTCTTAAATTCTTTTGATGTGAAATTCCTGCCTTTTTGGTATCTTGTTGATACCATACCATATGATATCATGATGGATATCATATGATATCATGATGGATATCATATGATATCATGATGGATATCATATGATATCATGATGGATATCATATCATGATATCAGGTTCAAATGAAGAAAATGCTGTTTTATCATCAGATAAATATAATCAGTGATGATTATTGATATTAAATATTATTTAATAATTATTTAATATTATCATTTAAATATTATTAATTTAATACGTCATGTTACGTGAATTATTATAATAAATATATAATTACATGTTATGTTTGTAAATTGATATTTAGATTCGTTAATGAAAGAATTTCTAAGTATTTAAATAAACTTATTATTTATTTATTTATTTATTATTATTATTAATTTTATTTAATTTTATTATTACTATTATTACGTATGTATTAAGTAATATTTGTAAATGTCTACAGTATGAAATTAATAAAAATTATAAATTAATAATAAAAAAATATGAATTTATAAAAACTAATGAAATTATGAATTTAACAAAAATATCGAAGAACAGCATCCGGGCTATTTGAGAAGCGTTGAAAGGAAAACTTGAAGTTGATTTATGACGTCATGAGGGAAACAAGCCAACGATTTGCAACTGATTTGAGACATTTTTAGGTAATAAATGATATTAAATATTAAAGATTTTCAATTTATTAAGTCTTAATTAAGAACAATATTTAAAATTATAAACCTATAATAAAGATGATGATGGAAATAATAATAATAATAATAATAATAATAACAATAATAATAATAATAATAATAATAATAATAAAATTGTTGTTGTTGCTGTCATTAGCCTCCTGAGCACGTCTGGCATTAAAATTGCAATTCACGTCGTTGCGTGAAATCGGAAAGAAGTCCTGTCGACGAAGGATGGAAATTTATGACGGAAAAGTAGTTTCGCTTTCGATTTCCGAGGATTCTCAGATTTCCCTCCGTCAACGCCATCGTCATCGACATCATCATCATCACCATTGTCATCATCATCATCATCTTCATCATCATCATCATTATCATTATCATCATCATCATTGTCATCATCATCATCATCATCTTCATCATCATCGTCTTCATCATCATCGTCCTCGTCATTATTATTAATATCCTTGTTGTTGTTGTTGTTGCGTAGTTAGTTCAAGTTTTGTTCCTTCCCCTTTTTTTTTTTTTTTTTTTTTGTTCAGAAGTTATTCTCGAACAATTAACATGCCGTTGAGATCAAACAAGCAGACCAATAACGATGATGACGGAAGAGACTTTCGACGATGATGACGATGATGATGACGATGATGATGATGATGACGATGATGAGGATGATGATGAAGAAGATGACGATGATGATGATGATGATGATGGTGATGACGACGACGACGACGACGAAGATGATGATAGTAATAATAATAATGGCAGAGTTCAGAATAATTTAGATAATTATGAAACGTGCAACTGTTCAACATTTAAAACTGAGTAAGGAATTTGGATAATTATTTCGAGTTTATTTCGTCTGCTCAAGGGTTGGTGTGACTTGGACTTGGACGATGACGACGACGACGACGACGACGACGATGATGATGATGATGATGAAGAAGAAGATGATGGTAATGATGATGATGATGATAATGATGACCCATTAAAGTACCTCGAGTGCTCACGTCAACGAGGAGATAATCTTTTAATCTCCTCTGATCCAAACAGCAATTAATGAATTTGTAAACAATTTCGTGTTTATTCCTTACATATGCTTTATTTTATATTCCCAAAGCATTCTAAATTGGGTGATTATGGGATTATTATTATTATTATTATTATTATTATTATTATTATTGTTATTATTATTATTAGTATTAGTATTATTAGAGATCTTTTATAATTATAACAAAGATTATTAATATTATAAGTGTAATATTATTTAATATACTTTTATTTAATTATTCTTTTCAAAATCGGCTTCGTGTGGAAATTATATTCAGTGTGAATCGCTTGGTCACATCCCGACAATGTTTTACAATCACTCATTAGCATCTCATTAGCATGTCCCTAATTAACATATGCAGATTTTCTTATGAGTGCAACAGGGGAGGTTAATTTAATCAACATCCGCCCGACACTTTATGAGGCGTAATCTGCTTTCAAACTTTCTCTTACTCAGTCCATCCATCCATCTCCTAGGCCACCCACCCATCTATCTATCCATCCGTCTGTCCGTCCATCCATCCACCCACCCACTCACCCACCCATCCACCACCAAATCTTTCACCATGCCATCCATCTATCCATCCATCCGTTCAAAGGAAAGAAATGCTTCCATGAAAGGAGCAGTTAAGTTGTTAAGAGGAAGCGATGGATCAACATGGAGAGACAGTGAGGCCATCATTCAACTTCCAGGAATCGATGATGATGATGGTGATGATAGTGATGGCACTGGAGTGATGATGACGACGACGACGATGATGTAAACAATTCCACGCCTACTTCGAAGTTTTTGGTTGTTCTCTTGTCCTTGGATGATGATTTTGACTGATTTCTGTTCGTATGAGTTCCTATTTATTATGATAATTATGTTATGATGAATTGACGATTTTTGCAAGAATTTATTAAATAAATTAATTTGAATGATTTATGCATTTATCCAATCCTGGGCGAACGTCGATTGATATTCCTTTGTCTTGTCGTTGAAATTATGCGGCAGTTCTTCTGATGTTGTGTTGTGATGAGCAGTTGTGTTGTTGTTGTTGTTGTTGCTGTTGTTGAATGTTGATGTTTATATCACTGGTGATGACGACGACGTTGTTGTTGTTTTTATTCATTTCATTGGGCCATACCGTTCGTGCCCCTCACGGGATCTGCAATTCGTCTTCATTCATAAACTCTGATTAAAATGCCAGAGATAACAAACACAGTATGGGCTATCACCATCATCATCATCATCATTATCATTATCATCATCGTGATCGTCGTCATCGTCGTCATCGTCACCATCTACATAACTTTCTTCCTGTTCGATAATCAAGTTGCACTTCAACCACTCAACATAAGTGTGTCTGATTGAAAGCAAAAACTGATCATCGCTCACCATCTTCATCATCTTCATCATCATCATCGTCATCGTCATCATCATCAACACCTTGAATATCATTATGCTTGGTAAACAGCTACATATTGAATCTACACACATCAACTCGATCGCAATAAATATGCAAATTAAGCACTTACAACCGATGCAAGGGGCAAGATGTTGATGAACTGCGAGCCTAGTCCGGTATTTGTATTGTTTGTCTGAAATGTTTGTAAACATTGAGAGGACGTTGCGTGCAACAATGCTGTATTTATTTTGGGTCAAATGTTTTTGCTTACCAAAGCAATTGTGAATCAATTGGAGTGGGAGACAAAAGAACTGATTTGGAAGCCAGAAGTTCCTAGGAATTATCTCCTGAATAGAAGATTCTCATACCTTGTTGTATCATTATCATTACCGCAACTATCATCATCATCATTACAGACGTCGTAATCATCATCATCATTACAGACGTCGTAATCATCATCATCATCATTACAGACGTCGTAATCATCATCATCATCATTACAGACGTCGTAATCATCATCACCAGCACAGCCACCATCATCACCATCATCGTCATCGTAATAATTCAAGTTGATATTTCTCTCCACGCTTTCAAATAGGATCTTTCATATTATTTTTGGAGATAAATTTCTGACATTTTAAGATTTTAATTCTCATTTTGCAAATAATTGAAAAAATATCTTCCACATAATATTGCCATCTAAAAACAAAAAAAAAACTACTCGTAATTTACATTTCACTCGCTAGGGTAGCAGGACGGACATTGCGCTTGCCACCTAGCGATTGAAATAAAATATCGACAACAACATTGCTACATCTAGGGAATAATTTGAAAATTGCAGTTCATCGTCATATAAAAACTTATTTTCTTATCGGAACTCTCCAATAATCTCCGGATATTTTGAAATCTTTGATAAATCTCATGAAATTCTAAAAATTCTGCCGGCGTCAAAGTCGTTAAAAAATATTTTTTTCTCTCAAAATTTAAGTTCAATATTTGTGGGCCGAATTGTCCACTTTCAGGTTCGTCTCTTTGGCCGGATGTCCTATCGATCCGTCTCCTTTCTGGAACGAATCCAGGTCGTCCACTCTGGCGATGTCGTCTCCTCCACACTCGCTGAACAGATTCATTTTCCAGGCGAACCTCCTTGCAAACTGAGCGTCGCTCGTGTAAAGGATGGAATGCGAATACTTTTTGAAGTCTTCCTGGAAGAGAGGCTCCGTGTTTAAGTGGTTGTCTGGAATGATGACCAGCGTGCCAGAGGAGGTCTCCAGTCTTCTGAGAAGCTCGTTTTTAACGAACGCCGGAACAGAAAAACTCTCCAGCTGGAAATCCCTGGATACGCTCAGGAAAGGGGTGGAACGCAGAATCACCACCCAATAGTCGTGTTGCTTCATTGTTTGACTGATGCCGGCTGCCGATGACGCGTCGATTTCGTAGACGATGACTTTGTCGAAATGCTCGTCTCTCATGAGATCCAGAATCGAGTTTAAAATTGCTGTGCAGTTGTTGTTACTATTGCTGTCGCCGATGTGGCTGTTGATGCTGTTGCAAGCGATGTTTGTACGGAACGTCAACACGAGACACGACCTCTGCTTTCTGCGTTTATAGATGAAACATTTATCGGACATGTCTTTGCTTCCTCCTTTCAACCAATTGCTGCAGTTTAGGCCGTGTCTCGGCCTTTCCGGGCATCGGCTGTGACCCGTGACCTTTGAGAAGCACAGGAGAGTCAGCATGGTGATGATCGCTATGACGAGCAATACGATCAAGTACAAAACGTTCCAGTTTCTGATTGGCTGGGATTTCAGAGGTTCAGGGGCTCTCATCTCGTCCGAGCAGAGCGATAAAACATCCTTTCTATTGCCTCTAGCACTCCTCAGTACATCCTCGTAGAAAATCCTACCCTCTCCTTTTTCAGAATCTTTTCCGTGACCACGTGACCACGTGCCAGGTAGGAAACACGTGACACGCTTTAAGTCTCGAATCACTTTTTGTTTATCGCTCAACTCTCGTAAAGCATCTTCGTCGGACACGGACAGAGTAGAAGACGGATGAGGGCATGGACATGTGAGCGGATTATCGCTCAGGAGAACGTGATCGAGCAGCGGTAAGTGACGGAACATTTCCATCGGAAGGGCTTCCAAGCGGTTGTGGCGGAGATCCAGGTGCGCCAACGAGGCGAACATGTAGAAGGGAAAGTAGTTCAGGGAAGCGATGCGGTTGCTGGAAAAATTGAGAAAGATGACCTTATCCAGACCGTAATCGGTCAATAATTCGTCGCTGAACGATGGGAAGCTGTCGAAGGATTCCAAGTCATTGAACGACAGATCGACGGAGGAGAAGTTGCGCAGCGGAAATAATGGAAAGTGGAAAAAGCCGGCGTTGGAGCAGTTAACGAGATAAACCATTCCGCGACTCGAGTTTTCCAAGCGGAGAGATTCTTCAGCGTAGAAGCAGACGCAGCGCAAAGGACAAATGTAATTAACAACCGGACAGTCGCTTCTGGTTCTCTGGAGTTTCAAGAACTCTCCGAGGGTCTGAAAGCCGCTCCCGTCGCTCGCGTTTACTTTTCTTTTCCCTCCTTCGTTTGTCGAGTTCTCGGCAGTACTTGAACCCTGGACCCACTGGTCCGGGACGGAGCTGACGGTGTCGTTCCCGTTGGTTTCATCGAGGAGTAAGTTGGTGAACATCGCCTCAGAAAAATCCGAAAGCTGATGGCATTTCAGATTCATCCAGGCGTCCAGGTTGTCCTTGAACTGGAGATTAGAGAAAAAAGTCTCGTCTACGAAAGCCAGGAAGTGCATTTCCTCGGCCAGCTTGCAACTGCACTCGACAGGATTTCCGGACAAATCCAGCTTCACACGATCCCAATTTTTGAACCTCTTCCTGACATCTTGGAAGAAGCCGAAACTGTCCACTGCAGGCGAAGAAGGAAAGAATCTCTTCATTTTGCTCTCTCCGTCGGTCTTTTCTTTTTTAAGCTCCAACGAATCTTTTCGCTCGACCTCTGACTTGATCCTGACCGGAAAGTGCAGGACATCCAAGCCAGCTAAGGTCTCCACAAATATCTCTTTTATCTGATTGTCGGACAAATCGACTGTCGCCCTGCAGTTGCTGCCCGGACGCGTCGGATCGGAGTTCGATTCCTGGTGCTGGAACAAAGACAGCATCTTCTGGACACTGGTCGAGGTCAACTGGTTGTTCTTGAACGAAATGTTGACAGTTTTGTCGGTGGCGTTCTCTCGACAGAGTCGATAGAAGGCATATTTGTAGACGTAGGTGATGTTGTTGGAGGATAGGTCGATGGAGAAGATGCTGGGAAGGTACAGGAAGGTCATGCTGATGATCTTCTTCAGCCTGTTTCCGGACAGATCCACGCGGCGCAGTTTGGCGTTCGTGAACGCTCCGACGTCCAGCCACGTGATGACGTTGTTCTGAGATGGAAAAGGCCCGTATTTGTAGTTGGAGTGTAGTTTATGGTTAAATGCTAACAAACGATTATTATTATTATTGCTAATTTTTTATTAATATTATTACTGTTATATTATTATTGTTGAGGATGTTGTTAGTTTCAGGTTTGCAACTTGAAATCAAGTGAATGCTAATTTCTTAACTAAATAACTGCAAATCATTTAATTAAATTGTTAAATATGATTGATAATAAGAGAAACAACAACAACAAAGACGACGACAACGACAACAACAACAACAGCATAACTGCATAACTGAGTAATGAGGTGACGATGACGGTGACAACAGTAATAGCTTGTGAAGGATCAAAGAAATAAGAAACCGTTGTTTATAAATAAAAGATTTAATTGCCATTAAATATTTAATTCTAGAAAATAGGAGAAAAGATAAAAAATATTTTTCAGAGAGAAAAATCTGAAAAAAATAAAACTTTATTTGCCTTTCGTGGGCATTTGTTTGAGGAATTAAAATTTAAATTAAAAAAGAAAGAAATTTTAAACAAATTGTTTTAAAATTCAGAAAAGATCGCAAACTGTAATAATAATAATAATAATAATATTAAAAATAAAAATAGTAATAATAATAATAACAATAATACTTACTATAAAATAAAATATTAATTATTAAAAATAATATTATATTTATTGAAATTATTAATAAGAACCTAGGGTTGATAATGAAAAATGCCACTGATAATCCACAAGACGGGAAAGAAATGACAGGATTAATGAATGTCCCAAAACCACTTCAATCCTTCACCGTCAACCGGCCATGAGTCAAAACCCACTTTACGTTTGACCTCTCACCTGAAGTTCAATCTCTTCCAGGTCGTGCAGGTGTTCCACGACGTACCTGGGTAGGTGCTCGAGGGAGTTATCGCCTATTTTTAGCAGCTTGACCCCGCAGAGAGCGCCCCTAAAGGTCGATTCGTGCAGAATCCTCAACCTGTTGTGACCTAGATCGATCGATTCTAGAGCGGGCCACTTATGGGTCGGGCAATAGTCCGGTCTGCTGCTGGCATCGCCGGGCGACCTTTTGACCTGATTCGTCGGGGCGGAGTCATCTTTCCAGGCGGTGATTCCATCCGGAATATCGCCGGCTGACGGACGGTCGGCGTAATAGCCGCTCATCCTTGTAATCCTGCAGCTCGTGACGTCATCGCTCCTGACGACCGTTGCGAAGGACTCGGGCCATACTTCTTCCAGGAGATTGTAAGAGAGATCCAGCGACTCGAGCCGGAAGAGATTTACGAACGTGCAGTTCTCCAGGCGTCGGACGCGATTGTAGCTGACGTTCAGACGTTCCAGTTTGTTCCATGCCTCCGTATGGTGGAACGTATGGGGCGCTATCTCCTCTATCCTGTTTCTACTAAGGTCGAGGCTCTTGAGTGCCGGTGGTGCCGGAGCCGATCCGTATTCGGTTTGTTTAGTGCGGCCGGCTTTGCGCTTCGATTTGTACTTCAACGATTTCGAGGTTTGCGTTTTGATGAAATAGAGCCGCGATGGTGGCGGTGATGATGATGATGGTGAGGAGGAGGCGGAGGAGGAGGATGAAGGTAGCGATGCCGTCGGTGACCTTGATGATAATAATGGTGATGATGACGATGTTAACGTCAAGTGGGAGTTCATTCCATTAAAATTTTCATCTCCAATTCGGAGTTTGCCGGTGCTGTTCAAAAGGAATTCTGGCAGCGTGTGTGTCAATGACGTCAGAGATGATGACGACGGCGATGATGGCGATGATGATGATGGTATTGGTAATGGTATTGGTGATGTAAATAGTGATGATGATGATGATGAAGAAGAAGACTTCGATGATGATTGCTTCTGTGACTTGAATCCGTTAAACGACTTTACAATCTCTTCCCTCTGAGACGGTGACAGATATTCATGGGGAGGTGAATGAGTTATCGACTCACCGGACGACGACGACGACGACGATGGAGATAATGATGTTGACGACGGTGGCGATAGTGATGACTGTTGCAGACCTAAATATTCGGACAATAGAGGCTTGGACTCAATGGAGGGTGATGACGATGACTCATGCGATGACGACGATGACGATGACGACGGCAGGCGTCCATTTTTCGTCTTCAGACCTTGAAGAGCGAGAATGAAGCTGGCATCGAGTCTCTCAATTGCGTTAGCAGACAGGTCGATGTTCTTCACGGAAAGGAATGATGACGTCAACTCCAGGGATCCAAAACGGAAGCGATTACCACTCAGATCCAGTACGTCCAGTGGAATGGAATGGTCTCTCTCTCTTCTTCCTCTTCTTCTTCTTCTCCTTTCCGTCCTTCTGCTGCTGCCGATAATTCTTCTGCTCCATCCATCTTCATCTTCGTCGTCGTCGTCATCATCCTTTTTCC
>CM067528.1:1847500-1870000 GCA_034509925.1 Hirudinaria manillensis | reverse complement strand
TCTAAGTGCTGATGACGACGACGACGACGACGAAGACGATGAGGATGATGACGATGATGATGTTGATGGCGTTGATGGTGATGATGATGATGTTGCGGATGCTGATCCCGAGGATGTTATTCCAAGCTCCTGCAGATGAAATGGATGGCAGTGGACCACGAAGGAGGTGATGAAGAGGAAGAAGATGGGACCTGGCATCGCCTAAAAGTACGCAGTTGGTGATGTTTTTTTTTATATTTTATATATTAAAATTTATTATCAATTTACGTTTGAATTGATGAAATGAATAATTATAATTAAATTATCATCAACTTTATTATTATTATTATTATGATTATTAAGATGATGATGATGATTATTGTTATTATTATTATTATTATAGAAATTATAATTTTGATATAATTTTTTAAAGTTTACCATCAACGGTTATAATTTAACAATTCATAATTATAATTTGTGATTACAAGTTCGAATAACTTTCGGATATTAAAAATTAAAAATATTAAAATCAACAATAAAAAATATATTCATTCCTTTTACTCTCGAGATTTTTCCATCGGCATGTTTTTTCAACTTTAATACATGAAAGCTTGAAAGCAAAAAATAATAAAAAATAAATAATAAAAAAATAAAAAAATAAAGAATTTGAAATTTCCAGCATCCATTTCGGAATTATTTTCCATAAAAAAAGAATTTTTAATCCTGGTAAAAAAATATTTTTTCTCTCCTTCGTCTGAAAATATTTAATATTTCGGCCTCTTTCAAAACATCTTGTGGATTCATTTGAGAAATTATTTCAATTTCTTTTTCAATCTTTTCATAAAAAATAGAAGAAATAGAGGAAAAAGACGAATAAATATCTTGTACAGATTAGAGCACGTTTCTTGCTGAAGCAGTTTTCATAAATTCATAATAAATTCTAATGTAATGTCTTCCACTAAAATTATATTCTTTAATAATTTCCTTAATAAATAAATTAAAATAGTAAATAATAATAATACTACTACTAATAATAATAATTATTATTAGTGTTATGTAATAAAATATCAAAATACTATTTAATATTAATAAATAATTGTGAATATAGTCACAGGAAATTATAAGCAGCTATGAAACAATGAGGACCCTTATTATTTCAATCATCAGCATGCTTCACTCGATACTGGACTTGCAAAATCATGAACCATAATTATTTTGCTATAATTATTTATCTATAATTTTAAAGTCGAATTTTCCAAGGCGCCATCTTGGAATTGCATGACCAAAATGACGTAATCCAAACCGTGCCGATATTTTCAAGATTTCCGAGGTAATTGGGCAAAAAATGGTGAAATTTCGAATGACGAATCGTCCAAAATTATATTTCATTATTCAATTTCAACCATTAAACCTCTACTCGTGAAACTAAGTTGAGAATTTCAAGAACCACCAAGAAGCTTATTTGCAGAGGAATTTAAGTATCATAATTATATATATAATATATTAATAATAATAGGCTATCAATTCTCATCATTATCATCGTCTTCGTCATCGTCATGCAACGTGTGACGGCAAATACACTCTTTAGAATCTGGAATAACGCAGAATAAAAGCGGTCTTTTACTTTTCGAGTCAACATTTTGGAGCTGAAAGACAGAAAATCACCTTTTTTTTTCCTCAAAGGAAATTATGAAAATATAAAACTAATTTTTTAAAAATCCTATTTAAAATGGAATATTTAATTTATTATTATGTTAATCAACTGTAACAGTAATAACAATAACAACAACAACAACAATTTCATCTTTGATTCAAACGAATACATTTATTGGTCGTCATGCATGAATGATTACGGAATATTATAAATAAAAAGAAACAGAACTCACTATCTTAAGAATAACAATAAAAATAACAATAATAAAGAAATAATAATAAAAGAAAAAAAAAAATAAAAATATTCATCTTCTTTCTCTTTATTCTCATTCCAGCATTCACTGCAGATATTAAAGTCCTTGGAGCACTCCAGGTAGTCCAGGTGAAAGATCAACCAAGCGATATTTCCTAATATTTGATAGAAAGAAATGAAACTAAATTCTCAAACAATGGATGGATGGACGGACGGATGGATGGATGGATGGATGGATGGACGGACGGACGGACGGATGGATGGATGGATAGATGGAAAGGGAGATGCAAGAAGGTTGGACAACAAAAATGACAAAAGGAAAAAAAATAATCCTGAATGTGTTTCGACATCCAACTTTGATTCGTTCGCAAACGAGTGAGGATTGCGAACGACAGAATGAATGAAGGTTTTCATGGCTCTCCGGATTGTTTTCCACGAGAATTATGAGGCTGTTGACACGTTTTCCAGACCTGCATCCAATCAAAACGCCCGTCGAAAGGCGGAAAAGGATCCGGAAACAAACATGGCCGTGAAATTCGACCGTCGAAGGTCGTGATTTTGAGAAAGAAAAGAATAAATAAATGAATAAATGAATAAAAAAATTTTTTTTTAAATTTTTTTTTAAATTACAGGCTTTTCCTACGTTCTGACTCCGAGAAAAGGCTGAGCTTTGAAGTGAATGGACGGCTGCCATTAGGGTCGCTCTGTATTTATTTTGCAATTACTTTTAGTCCGAAATAATTTGCGTTTTTAGAAATTATTTTCTATTTTGAAATAATTTAGGTATTACAATTTATATTTATTGCAGAATAATTTACGTTTTTCTCTAGAAGTTAGTTTCAGAATTAAATTTACGTTCAAAAATTATTTTGTGATTTTTAATTTTTATTTCGGAATTAAATGGAATTGTTATTCTAAATTAGAAAAATTAATCATTCAATTGCAACAAATCTTTCTTTCCAGAAAAAGTTAAAAAAAAACATTAACTTCAAATTAAAAAAAAAAACTGAAATTTGAAAAAAATAAAATAAAAATTTTACGACTGTTCGTTTGACATCTGACCTCCGAACGAGGGCACAGATTTCGTGCCCTTTGCCCGCAGACGTCAATAGGCGAAAGAATTTCTTCCTACTCTTTCTGCATCGAATTTCAAGATGGCCTCCTTCCTTCCTACGACTTCCTGCAACCACGGCACATTTGAAATATAATTTTTGAATTTCATTTTCTCATTCCGTTGCAAGCAATTCATCACTTTGTTCGTGACGTGTGGCAAAAGCCCTTAATCTGCAGCGGGTCGTCAACGATTTGGGGTCATCGTTTCCTTTCTTATCTTTTTCTTTTGAAGTCACGTGAGTAATTATAAGTGATTGATAATTATATTACGTGGATGAGTGCGATGGATTATTATTTAGTTAAACATTTTGTAATTACTAATCGATTTATATTTTTATATTAATTATTACTAATTATTTATATTAATCAATTAATGCAACGAAATAATTAGAATTCCGTAAGTCGACGTTCTTTCGAAATGAAATTTCATGTCGAGGGAATACTTTTGTCGTTGGAGTTATTATTGTTGATTTATTATTATTGTGGAGTTATTATTTGTAATAATTAATACTATTATTATTTATTATTATTATTTTATTATTATTTATTATTATTTTTTTTTATTATTATTATTTTATTTGATATTGCACTTTAATCACCGTATGATGAAGAAACGACAGGAAGTGGACTTAAAGGCCAATCAAGTCCCGGGAGCATGACGATTGAAGATTATCAGTTAATTGGAAAGGAGGGGAACTATTGAGGAGGTTGGGTGGGGTGGATGGACAGATGGATGGATGAATGGGTGGACGTATGGATTGGTAGATGGATGGATGCATGGATTGTAGATGGATGGATGGATGGATGGATGGATGGATGGATGGATGGATGGATGGATGGATGGATGGATGGATGGATGGATATGTTTAGGTATGTTATAAAGGATTTCTTTCCTGAACTAAGTGAAATTCTTCAGTGGCTGTAAAGTTTGTATTTTGTAACTAAGTTTGTAATTTATTGTTTACATTCTAATTAATAATCATTTGATTTTATTAACATGTTAATAATTATAATCCTCATTACATTAAGAAAATAATATAATTTCTTCTGAATTATAATGCCTAATATTTGATGTATTAGCAGGAGAGTTGTTCAGGATTTATATGGTGATGATAAATTGAATTGTTCTGATTTTGATTTATTTCTTGCGGATCATCGAAAACAATTCTTGAATTTGAATATTTGTTTTGCGAAAATATTGATATAAATATCATTTTAATTTCGTCATATTATTTTAAAAAGTAATGGTTATTATTATTATTATTATTATTATTATTATTATTATCATCGCAATTATTATTTTTATGAATTTTTATTTTTATCATTATTAAGCAATGTTATTTTGAGATAAAATAAAATAGTCGCACGTCTATTAACACAGGCAACAGCAGACAAATTGTCGAAGAAACAAACCCTAGAAAATAAAGCAAACAAAGCAATACAATACTAAGTAAAGCATAGGAAAACAAAGCAATACAAAGCAAAACATAAGTAAACAAAGCAAAATATTGCAAACAGCCGATAGAAAATCGATTCCAAATCCGGCATTAAATCTAGCACTTGTTAAACCCATCCTGAGAAAATGTTCTTCTCAGCTCCTGAATGGGGGCATCGAGTTTGTCTCATCTTGGAGACCAATTTCCAGATAAAAAGCCAGGATTAGGAGAACCATTTGTTTAACGATTCTCACGCTGAGTTGGTTTTGCTCAGAATTTCTTCGTCTTTTTGTTGCTTTTTTGTCGATATTTTTGTATTCTTGTATGTCGTTGTACATTGTTGTATAATATTATATATTGTTGTTTGGTAATATATTGTTGTACGTTATTGTACTGTTCTACTTTGTTGCTTATTCTGTTGTCGCAGATGTTTTGTGATAAGCAACTTTGTTGCGGCTTTTGATCCTACTTTCGGTTGCTATTGTAAAATCTTGAATAAATTTCGTCTGATTAATTTTAAGTATTTCTTTATTTAAATTAAATTCATCTCAATTAAAAAACTAAAATTCTGTTAAATTCAGTCTGAGCACCTTTTCCCCCTAAGTCTCTGTGACCTCACAACGTTGAAGTTCTTATGGCCTCCGATGAAATTGACGTCTGCTCGCGATTTAAATGCTCCGAAAAGATATTTTAAGTCGGATTTAAATCGGATTTTAATGGAAAAAAAGATATTTTATTCAGAGCAGAAATTGAAATTTGGTGAATATTTTTGGCCTCCTAGTTAAAATATGAAAAGTTTATTTTTATGATGATGATGATGATGATGATGTCGATGATGACCATAATCATCACTGGCAATACTGGTAGATACTGATAACATGATGATGATGATGATGATGATGATGATTGTTTAACTTTGTGTTTTTTGCAAGTCAAGCTGTCTGTAAACATAGATGGTGATAAATTGCTCCCAATGACGATTAATTTGAGAAAAAAAAAATGTTTTTTCTAAAAATTCTCAAAATTCTGAAATTTATTTTGAAATATTTTATTTCATGCTTTTCGTAATAATTGTTATTGTAAATTATAAAAGCAATTTACAACGAATGCTTAATAAATATTATTATGATATAATATCATAAAATTATAAAATTATAATATAATAATATATTATGCAATGTAATAATTATTATATTATATTATATAACATTAACACAGGCTACAGCAGACAATTTGTCGAAGATATAAACACTAGAAAACAAAGCAAAACATAAGATAAGATATTATATTATATAATAATAATAATTATTATTATTAATATTTTGTCTTTAATAATAAAATATTTCGTGAAAAAGAATTCTATAGAATATGAACATAGAGCATAAACTCTGTGTGTGTCCCATCAATTGCTGGCAGATGTTTGTTGGTCTTTCACTTTCATGGCAAAGTGTGTCAAATGAAGTTGATATTTCACATTTTATTCATTGCTATTAAATTAAAAATATTAAAAAATATTATTAAAGAATTAGTAATATATTATTATCAGAAGCAAGGACATCAGGAATACGTCTGACTTAATAATAGCATCAGTATTAATAAATTTTAGTATGAGACATTTTGAAATTAATTTATACAATATTATTATTATTAATAATAATTTTAGATATTTTCTAATGTTTTTTAAAAAATGAAATTAATTAATAATGAATATTTTAATAAAAAGAATTGTTGCCTTCTAGAATTCATTCTAGAATGTTAAACGTCATTAAATATTTTCAAAGGATAAAATTATAATTTCAGTTACAATAATTTCAATATAATTCCGTTTATAATAAATTCAATATAATTTCAACTATAATATTTTCAATTACAATAATTTCAATTTTATAATTTTTCAGTGAAATAATTTTTTTTCACAAATAGCTTTACCGAAAGATGTATTTCCTTTCTCCATTCTAAACTCTAAACTCACATAGACTCTCGATTTTTGGTCAATAAATTAAAATGAATTAAAAATAAATTAAAAATAAATTAAAATAAATTACAATCTTTGTGTGCGACCAACGAATTGATCAATAAACAAAGTCGCTGTCAACATCGTGTTCTGAAAGTTCAATCGATATCCATTTGAACGTCTTGAATTTGAGAAGTTATTAAAAAAATATTGCAAAAGTATTTAAAAGTCAAACACATTTCGACTGCTCAGAAACGACAAGAGACTCGAAGATGAACTTTATGTTGGCTCTGCTACTCCTTGTGTTGGTCGTCATGACCATCATCTCAGGTTTGTATTTTATAATAATAATAATAATAATAATAATAATAATAATAATAATAATAATAATAATAACAATAACGATAATAATAATAACGATAATAATGATAATGATAATAACAATAACAATAACGATAATAATGATAATAATAATAACGATAATAATGATAATAGTAATAATAATAATGATAATAATAATAATAATAATAATAATAATAATGATAATAATAATAATAATAGTAATAATAATAATAATAATAATAATAATAATACGATAATGTAATAATTAGGATTTGACTTTCACTTAAATTCACAAATTTTGTTCCTTATTTTCTTGCTTTTTTTTCATTAAATTTAAGGAATTTCATTAAATGTGAACAGAAATTTCGTGTAAAATTACAAGTTGTAATTCGAATCGTAATTAATCTGAGATGCAATGGTTTATAAAGTGATACTTTAAAACTAACATATTGTAATAACCCGGGGTCCTCAAACTAATTATAGAAGGTCAGGTTTATTGAAAGTTGTCAGATGGCTTGGAAGATGCACGATGCTTCAAATGTCTAAGTCTTGAAATCTGCTGTTTCTCTAATTCTCGCTCTGCTTTCCGAGATAAATCCATTTGTCAAGGTTCCTAACCAAAGAGTCTGAATAGCACCAATTAATTAATTCTCAAATTATATTGCCACTAAATTTAATTAATTATTAAATTAATTAATCGGCAATATAATTTTAATTATTCTTCAATTTATTGGATCTAGGGATCCAACAATATGTTAACATCCATTGTCTACTTTTAGATGTTGAAGGCCAGTATTGCAAAACTGTGAGTTATAAATTTTCAACGAATTTGGTTGAAAATAATTATTTTATAATATTTAGATGCATTTAAAAGTAAATTATGTATATTCATTTATATTATATATTAATATTACAGCTTTAATAATATTAAATCTATAATAATATTATGTCTTTAATAACAATATTTTATTTAATAATAATAATAATAATAATAATAACTTTTACATAAATTCGCCTTGTTTCCAGTCCAATGATTGTCCATGGAAGTATGCCTGCAGCTATAATTACTGCAGTAAGTTTTAGGATATTCAGAATAAATAAAGAAAAATGAATAAAATTAAAGTAAATCATGTTTTATTCATGTTAGAATAATGAATTATTATTAATAAATAAATTATGTTAATAATATTAATATTTATCTTTAAAGGATATTCTCCTATGGGAAAATAGAATTACATTGGAAAGTTCTGACAGAAGTTTCGAAATTCTGATCCACGATTACTCATCTGAATATTCATGAATAAATTATAATTTTCATTAAATTCAGTTAGTTAAAGTTATGCTTTAACTGTTAATTTAAAGGTTAAAATTTCCAGAAATTGCTTTGAAAATAAATTTTGTTGTGCTTATAATAAAATAGTTTCTACAGAGACTGCTATGTATTATGTAACTTGGCCAATATTATTTTTATATTTAAATTTTATTTTATATTTTATATATTTAAAAGTTAAACTAAAAATACGCAACCAACATTAAATGAAAATCAGAAAATAATATTGATTGTAATTTCTATTTGATAAATGGCCAATAATAATTATTAATTATAAATATTTTGTAATCATAAATATAATAATAATATATCTAAATTATAATATATTTATTTAATAAATTCAACACAAAAATTACAAACATTACAAGAACGTTCGAAGTGATCCATCAAAGACCATATTTGGCCTGAGGCTTTAAAATGTTAAAAAAAATTGTTTTTCAAATTAATTCATGAAATGAACCGAATAATAATATTAATATTAATAATAATAATAGTAATAATAATAATAATAATAATAATAATAATAATAATAATAATAATAATAATAATATTAATAATAATGTCAATGATACATTTTTAATTTTAATAATTACAACTTTACAAAAATATCTCACATAAAATCAAGAAAGAAGTTTGAAATTAAAAACAGTTTGTTGAGAAATTTCATTAAAATTCGTTATCATCAAAATTCAGAATGCGTCCTCCATCTACTTTGTTTTCTCGTCTCCTGGGGATTTCCCACTTTCACTTTTCTTTTCTCCATATTTACACGGACACGTGATCAGATTGGAAAGACGGACGCATTTTTCACTGGAAAACCCTGAGCACGGAAAAATGTTTTTTTTTATTCTTTCTGAACTTTCGCTTTCATTTGAGAATTAAATTTAAAATGTCAACAGCGTGTGAAAATAATAAATATTTTATAAAAGTCACTAATTATGGAGGTGGTATTGTTATTATTATTATTATTATTGTTATTATTATTGTTATTATTATTATTATTATTATTATTATTATTATTATTATTATTATTGTTATTATTATTATTATTGTCATTATTATTGTTATTGTTATTATTATTATTATTAACCGATTTATAATAATTGCTAATAAAAAAGAACATAATTTCCTGGCATTTAAAGTGACACATTTACATAAAACCTGAACAGCAAAACGCATGAATTTGCAATAAAATTGATTTTTATTTCAAATAAAATTAAATTGTTGCCAACATTTCTTGGAAAAATAAGCTTTTCAGAAGGTATGAGATGTGTAATAAAATGACGGTACAGACGCAGTTTCATTGCAAAAAGTATTATTATGAATATAAAATAATAATAGTATTATTAATAATAATAATAATATAAAATAATATTAATGATATTGAATTATTAAATATTTATAACGTATTAATCACCTTAATATTGATATTGTTTTTCTATTTAATTTACTAGTGATGATGATGATGATGATGATGATGATGATGATGATGATGATGATGGCTTTTACAGAAATTAAAAATCTTGTTTTAAACGAGTAATTTCAATAAAATTTTCTTTTGAAAAATTTAAATTTCTTTTCATTTGTCACGAAAAACATCGATAAATTGGCTTTTAAAATAATTCGCAGTTTTAAAAATTACAAATAAATTTTTATCATTTTTGAAAATATATTTTTAAATCTATATTTTATTTTTTGTTTAACGAATTAAACTTTCAATCTTTAATTATCAATTCCACCACCAAAAATTAAGAATTTTAGAGTCTATGGACAAAAAAAAAAAGTTTAATGATAAATTGTAAAATTAATTATTTACGATTATTATTAATAATAATTATTATTACAAAATGATTGACGATTATTATTATTTATTATTTATTATTATTATTATTAATAATTATTAAAATCTTTAATCAAGAATTCTAAAATTTATTGGTTGTTTCAAGAAAATATAAACATAAATAAACAATAAAATAAAAAAAATTATTTTCTTTTAATATTTTAAAACTCTTGACGTGCCCTAAAGAAGCTCTAAATAACATCCTAGGATGACGTCACTCTCGGCTGTTATTTTTAGCATTAATCGCACGACCTTGAACTTCCAGACCGCCAGCCAATGGGATGCGAGGTAATATTTGAAGGGCCAAGGAATCGTTAATACCAGGATTTATGGCCATAATGCTCGGCTCCAGATCCCAGCCTTTAAGGCGACGATGGTGATGATGATGATGATGATGACCTTGATGATAATGATGATGGCAGTGGTGCTGGTAGTGGTGGTGATGATGATGATAATGATTGTGTTATCATCGTGGTGATGGAGCGAGAGGAAGAGCAGGGGGAGGAGTGCGATGATGAAGAAGATGATGAAGCGATCACGTGACCCGGCATGTAGATCCTGTGAAATACAGGAGGTGGTAAATAAGTCTTTCATTGAATTATTTTCTGCGTGCTTGTAAATTTTCGCAGAGAATTAGCCCGGCATAATATTTCATAATAAAAAAAAATTACCAATATCATTATCATGATTTTTATAATAATAATAACAATAATAATATTTTATTGTTATAATATAATCATATTTATATTTCTATCATTATTTGTGCTTTAATAATAATTATAATTATTATTATTATTATTATAATAATGATATAAATTTATAATAATAATAATAATAATAATAATAATAATTATTATTATTATTATTATTATTATTATTATTATAATAATGATATAAATTTATTATAATAATAATAATAATAATAATTATTATTATTATAATAATGATATAAATTTATATCTATAATAATAATAATTATTATTATTATAATAATGATATAAATTTATTATAATAATAATTATGATTTTTATGTAAATATGTTGTTGATGGATATAATTTTAGAAGCGCACTTATGAATATTGTGGACCCACTGGTTTAGTCCATCAATTCAAGAAATGGCCACCGCTTATCAACGCCACCTAAATTAATATCACGATGTTTTTATCATCTTTTTTAGAAGATAAATGTATTTTAAATAACATTAATTCTGATGATATTATAATTATTAGTTATATTTATTATTATAAAGACTAAATTTTCCTTATAACCAACTTCTCTTAGACTTAAAGTAACAGTTTACTCAAATCAACTTTCAATCACATGTCTTCAATCAAGCACATTCAACCGTCTATCTTTCAATCAAGCATTTTCAATCGTTGACTTTCACTGGAACATTTTCTAAACCTCCTACATTCATTCCCTCCAACAATGGAAAGATGGAAAAAAAAATAAAACAAAATAATTATCCACCAAGAAGAAAATCTAAGCACCGCACATAGACACGTGAACAAAGAATCGAGAACCGAAACGACGATTTTACATCACCATGCCACAGGTAAAGGTTGGCATTGGGCAGGAAATTACAAGAATAACTGAGATTTACTACCCAAGAGGAGTAGCTCTTGGGTGGCTAAGGGTGGTCATGGAACTGAATAAAGTCCAATTATTTACAAATTCATCTTTAATAGGCGATAATAATAATAATAATAATCTGAAATTCAGGAAAAGTCAACGAATGTAAGAATAGGCTCGGATAATCGTCCTCCTCCTCCTCTTCCCCCTCCTCATCATCATCAAAACCACCCCGCTTGACCAGCAAAAAGATGAAGACAAGGAAGGTGAGACGACGACGACGACGACGATGATGATGATGATGACGACGACGACGACGATGATGATGATGATGATGATGATGAGAACGTTCTGGATTCTGCTTCTAATTGGAATCAGATTACTCTTCTTTATAGCATTACCTCAGATCATTATCATTAGACTTGATGACGACGACGATGAAGATGATGATGATGACGACGACGACGACGATGAAGATGATGATGATGGTGGTGATGATAGTGATGATGATAAGAAACATTTATCTTTATTTTCTAATTTATATTTTATCAATATTTGAATTTATAATTCCATATTTTTGTTTGAAAATATTTATCATATTTATTAGGCGTGTTTATTGTATTTATTCGTCATATTCATTATATTTATTTAACTCTGTTTATTATATTTAATTTTAAAAGTTTAAAAAAATCCTCACATTTTCAAAAAACATATCGAATTATTTCATAATTGAATTATTTTTATAATTAAATTGTTTTTTAATTGAATTATTTTGTAATTCATTTATTTTGTTCTAGAAATGGTTTATAATTGAATTATTTCCTAATTTAATTAATTCTCAAGAAAAACAGGAAACGAGGAAATTAATAAAATTATAATAGAAGCAAATTATTCCAAATTCAGTTAATTACAAAAAATTATTATTAATAATAATATGTATTATTATTATTATTATTATTATTATTATTATCATTATTTTTCCATCAGTTAATTTAATATTTATTCGATTTAATAATTGATATTCAGTAATTAATACATTTTCTGTTAATAAAAAGAAATTATTTTGCTTTGTTTTTGAAAGAATTAGCTGGAAACAATTGAGAACAACATAGTTTACTGTAATCCAAGCCGAGCGATAATTTAAAGAGGGACTTTGGCGGAGTTATTTGTGGAGATTACATGGGCGGCAGTGGCAATGTGTGTGAGTGTTTCGTGTTCAAAACCCAGCCTCGGAAATGCCAGGTTGCGCTATATAAATGCTAATCGATTTACGAACTGCCTCCATATCCCATTAGATTATTAGTACAAGATTTATGAATAGGTAACGATTTGTTAGGTATACAAACTGTTTGTTTTTAACCCTTTTAACGGTTTATCTGGTAAAATTTGCTAAAATTTGTTCGTGGAAGATTTTTAATTATCCACAATTTTCATTCTCAATTCCATCGTTTATTATAATTATCACATTAATTTCCATGATATATTGAGTTACTGATTAATATTGATAATATTATATTATATCAGTTATATTATATTATATTATATTATATTATATTATATTATATTATATTATATTATATTATATTATATTATATTATATTATATTATATTATATTATATTATATTATATTATATTATATTATATTATATTATATTAAATATTCATTTCGTGACGTTTTATTTGCCAGACTTACCAACTTTTGCAAACCTGACAGATTCGGCTTTAAATTTTAAGCGGCTTTCGATATCAAATCAGCCTCCGTTTAAATATTAAATGAGAAATAAAATGAAAATAAAAAACAAATTAATTATTAAATTAATTTTAATTCGTTTATGAAATGTTTTATTTTATTTTAATTTTAAAATGAGGGTTTATTTTAAATCCTACAGAGAAGGTTAAAGTGAGTTTAAGGAGAAATAAGTGGATAAATTTATAAATTTAATATAAATATAAAAATAATTTCAAATATGAAATTCTGAATTAATTGAAATAATATTTTAATAATTACAATTATTATCCTATTTATTATTTAAATATAAATAATAAGCGTAAAAGATGTGAAAAAGGATATGGGAATCAATTGTTTTAATTTTAATTAAAAGAATTTATTATAATTTATTCGAGGCATATTCTGCTACCGGAATTGTCGGCATTTTCTGCCAATTTTCCATTAATTAAAATAATCCCGAACTAAAAACACACAAGGACGTCTCAGATAATTCATCTTTTATTTTGAGTTTTTTGAAAAAAGGGGGAATAATAATAATATTTATATTTATAATTATAAATTGTTAAAATTATTAATAATCCGAATAAAATATTCAGGAAGTTGTGGTGGGTTTTCTTCATTAAAAATTGAAAAATGCTTTTAAAAGGAAACGTTGACAATCTTAAATTAGAATTAAAATATGGAAAATAAAAATAAAAAACACTTCCGTTGAATACATAAAAACGTGATTAATGAATATTTAATAACAATATGTTAAAAATAATAATATTACTACTAACAATAATGATAAATTAATGATTTCCATGTTCAGGAAAGAATTTATTAATGATTTTAATTACTAATTATAAAAAATATTTGATATTTAGTCTTTATATAAAAAAAAAACAATTGATAAATAAATTTCACTTTTAAAAAACATTTGTTTATATTTTTAAAAATAAATAAATAAATAAATCAATCAATCAATCAATTTATTTGTGCATCCTTATCAGTTTCAATAGCATGTTCAAGAGCTTAAAGCACAAAAATAATTTATAATATTTAATAATTATTCATTAATTAATTTAATAATTATTCATTAATTAATTTAATAATTATTCATTAATTAATATTTAATTATTTAATTAAGAAAAACTCACCGATATTCTTGAAGAGATTTTTCTATATCTTCTTAAACGACAACAAGAATCAGAGTCTGAGGATTTACTGACAAATTCATAAAAATAAATAAATAAATAATTATAAATATAAATATAAATATATCAATTATTAAATCTCAATAAAATAGATAAGCCATTAATTCTTTATAATTAAGTGGAAATATAATAGATTAAATACTGATTTCTTAGTTATTAATTAAGAAAAATATTCAAAAAAAATACTAAAAAGAAATTATATCTTACGATAGAACAGACTTGCGGATCTTGGTGAGATTAAAAAGAAAGATATAAAATAAAAACAGATTAAAATCAAAACAGGAGAAAAAAAAATCTTAAATATCGTGGCGCCATCTTGTTTCCTTTCCGGAGCTGGAGATCATTTCGGACGCCTGGAATGTGTCCTGGAAGTGATTTTATAGCCGATCCGGGATCCGCCTCCGACGCGCGCGACGACGAAATTGGAACCATTTTTCTTTCTAATTTCCAACCGACTTTTGGCTTGATTGAGACTCCTTTGATGGAGAAAATATGCAGCCATTGGGTTAACAACGTCGTCGTCGTCGTCATCATCATCGTCGTTGTCGTCGTTGTCGTCATCATCATCGTCGTCATCGTTGTTGTTGTCGTCGTCAAGAAAATCATTGCCACAGTGTCGAATCAATTTCATAGTCTGCTTAAAGACATTCTTGTTGACACACGAGGATACGTGATACGCAGGGTATTATTATTATTATTAATATTATTGTTATTGATATTATTATTACTATTATTATTACTATTGTTATTATTATTATTATTATTATTTTTATCTCACTTTATTTATCTTCTCTATTAAAAGATATTTTGCTTTATCTGCTTAAAATCTGTTCTTATTAATTCCAATTTTATCCGATCATCTTAAATTAATGCATATTTCTGCGAAAGAAACCTTATGTATTTCTAAATAAAATCTAATTTAAGCCAAATCACATGACCCGTTAGGGTGCATTGGATAGGGTGAGGTGAGGTGAATAGAGCGAGTGAATCAACGAACGAACGAACGAACGAACGAACGAATGAATGCATGAATGCATGAATGCATGAATGGACGAACGAACGAACGAACGAATGAATGCATGAATGAATGAACGAACGAATGAACGAACGAATGAATAAGTAAATGAACTCATTCGTTCCACGAAATATATATTTTTTAAATAAAAAAAATTCAAAACAGATCCAAAGTCAACGCCAAAATTGGCGGCACTTTTGCTGAGCAGACGACTTTTGATCGGAAGGAATTCTTCCCCCTTCTCTGTAAATGCCAGCATAAATTAGGACTCCTTCTTTTTCTGGGTCGGGTCGGGTCAAAAGGTCGCCGTGAGGTCGGGCCAGAGGTCAGGCGAACATAAAACTTTTTAAGGTGCCGATAAAAGCAAAGTCTCATATGATTTAAAAAAAAAATAATAAAAATAAAAATAATTGAAAAACGCAGGAAAAAAGTGCTTTTGAGATGTCGTATTGATTAACAGCGTCTTGCGAATCGCATTTCAAAGGGATCGTGACCTCATAATTATGAATAATAATATTAACAATAATAATAATAGCAACAATAACAATAATAATAATAATATAAATTGGCATAATAAGTCTTGGATATAGACTTGTTTTTACATATGTTTTTAATTCTATATAAATTCTATAAAAGCATTCTTTTCATCGGATGTTAATAATAATAATAATAATAATAATAATAATAATAATAATAATAATAATAATAATAATAATAATAAAAATGTCACTTTTATTAGCTTGAAAATTCAAATTTCAAACTACCAACAGCAACATCAACAACAGCAACAACATCAACAACATCAACAACATCAACAACAACAACAACAGCAACAACATCAACAACATCAACATCAACAACAACAACAACAACAGCAACATTAATTGAGCCAATAAAGCAATATCATTTGGCCAATAATTCCTTCACCAAAAAAAACCCATGTTTTCAAAACTTCAAGACGCCGAAAGGAACAAAAAACAAAACACAAAAATAAAAAATAAAAAATAAAAAATAAAAATATAATAATCTCAAGAAATAAATTTGAAAACCAGGCCTGAAAATACTTCAACCTCTTCTGGTATGAACGTATTGCTACCAATAATTCTTCCGCGCCAAATGAATGGGTCTTGGAACTTTCGAATGAGGAACTTCAGGCCCGAAAAGGTGAACGAATTCAAAGCAAGATGGCGGAACTCGCATTAATTTCCAGGTGACGTGAATTATGGAGAACCTTTGCCATGCATTGGAGTTGTTTTTAGGTTTTTTTTTTTTTTAATATCAGAAAACATATTTTATAAAGTTCATATTTAATAATAGGTTAAATAGTAATATTGGGTATAATTTACAGGTATAATTTAGGTGAATTACGGAGAACCGTTGAATTATTTCAGATTTTTTTTAATTTTTAAAAATTTAATAAATAGATTTATTATATTTTTACACATTTTGTTTCTGGTTGTTCAAAATATATTTTTATTTTTTAAATTTCAATTAAAATCTAGAAATATTGTTAACCAAAATTAGATATCTATAGACATTTCCGGTTTGTAAACTTGACTATAATTTTGTAATTATAATTTTAAATACTTTTTTAATTTTAAATATTTTTTAATTTTAATTAATTTTTTTTAAATTTTAATTCCAGTTTAATTTTAGAATTATATTTCAAAATTTCCAAATAAAATGCCACTAAGATGTGCTGCGTTTACCAAATTAAATCGCAACAATTTTGAAATTATAAAATCGGAATTTTTACGAAATTTGACGTGAATTTCGATTTTTTTAAAAATTGAAAAACAAAATTTAATTCAATTTTCGGTATTATCCAAGGTCAAATTCTTGAAATACTAGATTTTTATTTCTGAAATATTCATTTAAAAGGTAATTATTATTTAAATATTTATAAATAAATTCGATTCTTATTATTGTCTTTAAATATTTTAAGTTTTAAAACCTTAAAATACCACAATAATTTATCACTGACAAAAATGGATATCACGATGATAGATGGAACATCACCGTCAGCCAATGAGATCGTTCTTAGACCAGCTCATCATCATAATTTATGTTAATTTATAACCTAGACGTGCATGGCTTTCAAACGTTTCCATTATTGCTCCTCCATTCATTTTCCTTCCCTTCCATCGCTCTGTGACGTCAGAAACTCAGCAGACGATGTTCCTACTGGGATGGACTGGGGGCTGGTTGGTCCCACGAGACAGCCACGGAGGGTCATGGTTTTCGTGATGATGATGATGAGGAGGAGGAGGAAGAGGGAGAGGAGGAGGAAGAGGAGGACGACGACAATGAGGATGATGTTGAAGATGGATGTCATGCTGTTTGTACGTTGTCGCTACTGAGAGACATTGATCGTGATTATTACTATCAGAGACTCCATCAGTCATCCTTAGCAGAATTTGTCATCATCATCATCATCATCATAATTTTTATTGTTATTGTTTTTATTACTATTATTGTTATTATATTATTATGATTATTATATTATCTAGACATATTGTTATTATTAATATTAATTTGGGTAAACTAAGTCTTGTTATTTATTATCATCAATAACTCGCATACACATAGCAATCATGGACGCCAAAGGAATGTTGGATGTGGTGACGACGACGACGGTGAAGATGATGATGATGATAACTTTCGTAAATGTCGATGAGATAATTAATATTAATATCCAATTTGTTATGATAGCCCCATCAGTCAAATCCCGCCCAGCTAATTAATTATTCATTAAATTGCCGCCTGCCCCGAACCAATGAAATAGTAACAAAAGAAGGTCACGACCTTGTTTGACCTTGTTGTCTTCTTTATTGGGCCATTTAGAAATTATCCCGGCCAGTTATTTACGGTTGACCATAATATCTGTTTTACATTGCAATAATAATAAAAATAATAATAAAATAATTATTACTTACGACGACGGTAAATTATAATTTTAAAAGGCATAATTAGTTATTATTTTAGATTTATTAATTAAAATTCAATTAACTTCTATTCTAGTTATTTAATTTTAATAATCGTCATCTTTGATGGCAAAAGATTATTATTATTATTATTAATATTATTATTATTATTATTGTTATTATTATTATTATTTTGTTATTATAAAATCATTGATTAAAAGTTATCGTTTAAATTTAAAAAAAAATGATAATACGAATTATTATTATAGAATAAATACAATGAAATCTAATTAATATCATCGAATCCGTGGATTACGAATCGTAACCTGGCAGTAAAGGCTGGAAGTGAGTGCACATTTCATTCCACTTTTAGTGCTTATCCTGCTGGAGTTATGGCGAATTAGCGTATGAAAAAAAGGGCCTCAAAGTCTATGACTTTGGGTGCTTTACCCACCCAACCGTCACATACCCAGGCCTCATCCACCCAGTGTCGTCCACCCAAGCATCACCCAACCAAGCGTCACCCAGTATAACCTACCCAACCTGACTTACCAGTGAGTCTGTCTAATATTCGTTCCTCTGAGTGTCATCGAATGTCACTGAATATCTGCCTGGCAAGTATTCGCTTCGAAAAGTATTCAAAAATTTCGATTGGCTGTATTTGCATGTTCGACTTTTCTGTTTGAGTCCGTGCGTGCTCTTGTGCCCGTGCATGTATTTCCAAGTCTGTCAGCGTTTCACCCATCGTGACCATACCCCACTACCCTATTCCACCATCACCACCATCAACCCATCCACGTGCTCCACCATCGCCTTTGCCAAGGTGACTGATGTTGGCATGTACCATGTGAATCATACGTGTCTGGAGATTCCAGGCGCCTGCGTACCAACGTGCCGCGCTATATAAATCATTACTCGCATCGCCATCGTCCTCGTCCTCATCGTCGTCGCCATTGTTAGGGTGTACCCCTTAATAAAAGTCCAATCTATTGTGCATTGTGATCGCATGCAATAGAAACAGTTTTTAATGAAATCGTTTGTAGAATCATTTATGGCATCTTTGGAATTACAAATTGGACGGAAATATAATGGTATTATAAATATAATATAATAAATATTTTAAATATTTAGTAATTAGCTTCATGTTCACGGCGCAAACAAATGTTTCGATTTCACGAATCTCAAAAAACTGTTTTTAAAAAAATAAAATAAAATAAAATAAAAGCTCTCAAATCCAGCACGCAATTCTATAAATCACTTAGGCCTAAAAACCACCTATCCAGAGCCTCTACCCAGACCTACCCAAATCGGATTAACGCACCTCCTCCCCCATTTCGTGCAACGTTTCCAACGGGCCTGATGGGGACCTCGGAAATCCCAGGTGGGCGGACGAGTTGGATTCAAATGGCTCCCTGGAGCATATAAATAAACTGGAGATTTCCCGAATTTATCCGATAAATTAAAGAATTTCTGCCATGGAAATCAGTGGATTCCAGTTCCTCCCCAACACCCCAAGTCCCTGTCTCTCTCTAATATTTAATTTATATATATATTTATATAATATTTATATATATATAAATTAAATATTATTTCAAATTTAAATATAATATAAAAGAAATAATAAATAAAATATAAAATAAATACAATCCTGCTGGATGGACTATATATATATATCTGTCTGTCTGCCTGAATGTCTCTCGGTTTGTCTGTCGCTCTGTCTTTTAATCTCCATCTCATTCCGTGTGTCTCTGTCTTTCTCTCTGTCTGCCTGTCTCTCCCTGCCTGTCTGTCTGTCTGTCTGACTCCGTGTCTCTCTTTTGAATTCTTATCTCTCCTCTTATATCCAGGACATCGTCGAAGAATCTGGCAATCAATGGAATCTCGGAGGAAAGTTGTTTTATTTTTCATTTTCAGAATTTTCACGAGTTAAAAATTGATGGTATACAAAAAATTGAATTAAAAGGGATAAACAGATTATTTAAACTAATAATAAATTATATATTTATTAATACATTTAAAATAAATTAATTAAATTAATAATAATTCAAGGGCATCACCCTCATCGTCATCGTCATCATCAGAAATGATATAGAAAAGTGATGAATAAATTTATAAAATACGATAAAAATTCATCTTATTTCATTTTAGTCCATAAATTCAGAAAATTGTTTTGCTTCTTTTTGAAGAATTTATAATTGAATCCAGCTTCTACGTGCATTGAAAAGCTTCCCACTCAAAGTTATCATCATTATCATCATCATCACCATAGAAAAATAAAATAAATGAAATTTTAAAAAAATTATTTACAAACGATTTGTTCCAATCTGACCATCGTATGGATCCGGAAATCCCTACCAGCGATGGCTCTCGGAAAAGGGAATTGATTTTCAATCAATTTTCAATCAGTTTTCAATCAGTTTCCAATCAGTCGGACATTTTGAGACTATCCCTTAAGCCGCTCGTTAAGCCTCCCATAGGCACCTGACCTCAATTAGGTCGACCTGACCTGAATTTGCAGCCAATTGCGGATCTGCTTTGAAGCAATCGTGTTTTCAAATATCTCCCACTTCATCCTGAATTATCGCTCACATCGTAATCATCGCCGTACTTCTCATCACCTTCGTCGTGCCCATGATGATGATGATGATGATGGTCACATATGCATTCATCTATCCATCCATCCATCCATCCATCCATCCATCCATCCATCCATCCTCTTCCAAATGACGAAATGCTTTCCATCTCCATGAATATTTGATTTAATTATTTGGTTTTCCGGAATTAAAATGGTAAAGGCAAACTTTGTTTTTCTCTCAAGGATGGAGAGGAATGGATGGATGGATGGATGGATGGATGGATGGATGGATGGATGGATGGATGGATGGATGGATGGATGGATGGATGGATGGATGGACGGATGGACGTAGGATAGACCATCCCCTAAGATTGTCAAAATATATTAAAAATGGTTAAATTAAATATTATTTCAATTCACAAAAATGATTTTTTTCCGGAGATAATTTGATAATTTATCCATGTTTTATGTGCAAAACTCTCTTTAGTTTCATTGCATTCATTTAAGTCTTAACGAAAAATAAATCAGTATAATAAATATAAATAAATCAATATAAATTATGTTAAACATAAATAAATCCAGGCCGTCATTAACATAATGATTTTGATCGATCAACATTTTATTATTTAGAAGTAATATTATTATTTAAAGTAACTCTTTTAGCGATCCGTGGAACAATCAAAAATAATATCTTAAGCCGTTCATAAATCTCTCGTCTCGGATGTATTTTCTCCTTGAAATTGCTCCTCTTAAGAGAAATTATGGCCATAAAACAATATTTATTTCAATAAATGCAAATTGACGAAAAATGTGAATTATGACGGCCAAAAGACAGAAGATTCATCTTTTCAATGATTCATGGCGGTCCTCTTAACATGTTTACACTGGTCGAGGGAAAATGCAACAGCCAATGAATTATGCTCCAAGCATGCATAATTCACGGTGCATTCATAATTTAGCATAATTTATTTAACATTTATGACTGACGTATTAGCTTGCTGAAGTGAATTTATCCTTAAAAGGATTTTTTTCCCTTTCATTTTATCTAAAAATGAAATGTCGAATTTTGTTTATATCATATTTTGTTTATAATTAAATTTAAAATAATTTAATAATATTTATAATCCGTGATTTAATTCTAAATATTATCGTCTATGATAATTATGATTTCATAATTCATGGTCCTTTTCCGGTCCTGTGACGTAATCGAACGTCACGCATACGTCATACGTAAAGACGTAAAAGATGTATGTTGTGGAAGGCATTCCTTGCTGCTCCTGATGATGATGATGATGATGACGACGACGACGACGATGAACGTGATGATGATGATCGTTGAGTATAAATCAAAGATGGATATTATGATTTTGTCATTGTCGTCATCATCGTCATCAACGTCATCATCATCATCGTCGTCGTCATCATGACCATCATCACTTCCGGTCAACCCATTTACGAGAATGGCCGGATTACTACGGACTGTTTATCGATCCGCCGGGGTTACCAGCAACAACAACAACAACAAAGCTCAACCAATGAAATGAGGGGTGAACGTATTGGGTGATTGGCAGCCGGTGCTAATTTACGG